>JAXFYN010000533.1:0-89585 GCA_036172215.1 Camellia granthamiana
CTCTAATCTTTCTTTTTCAATATCAGTGGATACATATGAAGATTTTGGACTTTTCGGTACCAATATTCACAAATATATAATTGCATCACTAATATCGATACCTATTCTAAAGCTGTTATGATGGGTTAGTAACAATTGCTTGAGACCTAGAAAATCATCGGAACAGAGATCTCTTGAATCTCACAAATAGTAGAGAAAGCAGTTCTTACATTCCTTGGGGGAAAAAAAAAAAAGAACAAAAAAAACAACATTGAATCCAAAAATACAACTGTTTCTATTTATTTATTTATTTCTTGCAATCCACAAATCATATCAGGAAGAAGAGTAACATTTACTTATTTTTATATATAAAGAGTTGTCATAGGAAGATCGAATTGTACAGTAGTGGCTTCAATATTCTATATAAGCAGAATAAGCTTATTTTGTTCTTTCTAATATGTAAATATTCTTGACTCGCACACTATAATAGATGTGAATTATCCGACTTACTATACATCTCTCAAAATATTTGAACAATATAATGTGTGAATGTCCATAAATCATTTCATAAAACCAGGAACAGAATAATTTAATACTATATAAGTCACCGAGGTGATACATCTGAAACAGTTATCTCATTAACAGAGAGTACGTTAAGATTTTGTGAGCATTCAGCTAATCCTAAGACTTGTCGCCCAACCGAGAATGCAGGTTGTTTTGGTTAAGGAAGTGTCACGGTGTCGCTTCCCAACATAACAACTACAAAAGACATAGTGGGTCTATCCGCTGCATCTTCTTGGACACACAACAATCCAATATGGATGCACTTCAACACTTCACTTACCACACATGACTACACCAATGTTGGGTCCATCAACTCAATCCTTGACCTTCAGACCATAATTTCCATGCCTGTGACATTATTCAAGTTAAAATCAATATATATATTTCATTATGCTTCTTCATTTAACAACAAATGGAGAGATAAAAACATACAAAAGTGAGGAGGCTATAACCGTGTTTAGAAAGATGAAAGCCACTATTCTTCTTCCCACTTATTATCTCGAGCAAGATAACCCCAAAACTAAAAACATCTTATTTAACAGAACATAATCCTTCCATAGCATACTCTGGAGCCATATATCTGCTGTTGTAGATTAGAACGTCAAACAAATAATATCAGGTTAGACAAACATGCACTTTAGAAACTCCATGATCGTATGTAATGAAGTCCTAGTTTCATTCCCAAATTCTTACTGCTTTTTTCTTATACTACACTATCATAAACCATGATTCAACTAAAAATTACAGATTTACGTATGTAAATGTATGGAAACATACTATGATCCAACAATTCTTTTTGTGTTGGCTTCACTTTGATTTCCACCAAAAATCCTTGCCATTCCAAAATCTGATATCTTTGGATTCATCTCATGATCTAGCAAAACGTTGCTAGCTTTAAGGTCGCTGTGAATAATTCTAAGTCGAGAATCCTCATGCAAATATAGTATGCCTCGAGCAATTCCATTAATTATGAGAAAGCGTCTCTTCCAGTCTAGCTGTTCACCTCTAGTTGAATCTAAAAATTAAACAAATAAAATTCACATTGATTACTATATATGTTCATATTGATCTTTGGCTTTGTATTGGTTGCATTAAAATTGGATTGATTAGCAAATAGTAAGTGACTAGACTAGAAAGAGTCCAAACCAAAGAGGAAGACATCTAAGCTTTTGTTGGGCATGTACTCGTAGATGAGCAATGACTCATTTTCCTTCGAGCAACAACCCAAGAGTCTGACAAGATTCCTATGTTGAAGCCTTGCAATTAAAATGACTTCATTCTTGAACTCTCTTAGTCCTTGGCCGGAAGTTCTTGAGAGCCTCTTAACTGTAATTTCTCTGCCATCCAGTAATGTACCCTGCAAACAAATTTCAAGCCATGTAGTCACTCGAATAGTGGTATTTTGAAGCTAACATTGCGTTGTCAATCACTTGATCCACAATGTATACAATTGATAAGCTATATATGATCTACACTATTTGTTAGGATTTTTAATCCTAATGTGATTTTATTATGGTTTGGCAATTCCATTCCAAAGATTTTTATTCCTTAGTTATTTGAAGAATTTTCATTTCTTGAACATATATCTTCTTGGTCTTACAAATTGATATGCTGGTTGTAAGTTTCAAAAAACAAAAGTAGCAGATTTTTTGGAGGCTTAAGATTGTCAAAATATGGAAATAATGTTGATGAATTTTCAGATTTGGAAAGAAAGACTTTGGAATGCTAAAGTGGCTTATTGAGTCTATGAGTTGACATGGAATGGGCCAAAGATTTTGTTTGATCAGTGTTGGCAATTAAGCATGTGGAAAGACAAGATTTTTCAGCCTAAAAGTAGGCTGAGCTCGTTGAAGAGTGTTGTCAGAACATGGGCGGAAATTGTGGAAGAAAACAGCCGCCAAAAGTCTACAAAAACAGCTGAGCACGCATGCTTCATCGCGCCACACGAATATTCACATTACGCCCGCGATGTATCTTCTCGCACCTGCGATTAGCCTGCGATTTGAAGATTGCAAAAATCACTCTCCCAGTACTTTTGTACCTGTGCTCGCGAACAGCTTACCACGGCCGCAAACGCATATGTCGCGCCCGCGATCATCATGTACATGCCCGCAAAAGCTGTCCTGCCTTAGGTCTATTTAAAGGACCCTTTGCTGAATTGATTGTGCATCTCTTGAAGACCTCTCCCAGCTTATTGTCTACCTCTCCCATACTTCTCAAGAGCTCAAAATTGTCAAGATTAGAGGCAGTTTATTTTTTAGAGAAATATATTTTAAGAGAGCTCATTTTTACGAGAGAATTATTTTTGAGAGTGGACTTTTAGTGAAGATTATTTGTATCTCTCATTTACTTGATGATTCATTAGCATCTAGAAGCTTTACATATAATCATCAAGCTATAACAAGTTCTTCACATCTTTCCAAAAATGAACCTTCTTGGTCGATTCAAAGATTGTAGACTTCAGTGGATTCCAAAGTCATTCAGTATGTTTGGTTTCAATTTTTTGAATTCAATTTTTTGAAAATTGAGTTTTTTGTTTTCCGTATTTTTTTATTTTTAGTGAATATTTTTAAAATTTTAAGCAATTTTAATATTTTAAAAAATTAATAAATACAAAAAAATACAAAAAATGAACTATTTTTTTATTTTTTATTTTTTTGGTGTTTAGTGAATTTTTAAAATATTTTTTTCACAAATGTTATACTGCTTAAGTGTATTTATGTTAGGCGTGTCTAAAATTTAAAAAAATTTGCTAAAATATTAAAAAAAAAGTCAGTGAAAACAAAAAAATACGAAAAAGAAAATGTAAATTTTTCTGAAAAATGAATTCTGAAAACTGAAACCAAACAGAGTGATTAGCGTCGTGGCAATTCGACAACTGTAGCAGAGATCCAGTGAAAGAAGAAGTGTTCTCGTAGGTTAAGTAAACGCGTGTGCCCAGAGTGGTCTTTGTAAGATTTCTCTTGTACTCTTTTCTTTCATAGTGGTTTATGTTTACTCTCTCTTCTCTATATTGATCATGGTTGCATTAATTTTTAATTAGATTGTCTAAATCGATAATCACTTTATCATGAGTCATACCTAGATTTTCCAAAAGAGATTTTTTTAATAAATCTAGATTTTTCACTATTCAAATATTCGTCTTGAACTTCGTAAGTACCTTGTAAACTGGACCAAATCCACTTTCTCTGAGCTTATTTTTTTCAGAAAAATGTTATGTTGCTGCAAGTATAATATCTAACTGAAATGAAGGAAAGTCTTGCAATTTCGCGTGCTTCTCTGCTTGCAAATTTTCACTATCATAGTCATTGCCAAATCTTCCTCCAGCAGAGTCAATCAATTCAACTTCTGAGCTATTTCCATTATCTTCTATGGAAAACAAAAAAAGAAAAAAGAAAAAAGAGAATCAACTAATAGTGGGTTGTAATTGTAATAGAATAGTGGAAATCCCTAGACTATAATTACCTTTCTGTACAAGTGTTGTTTTCCTTCTCCTTTGGTAGTAGATAGAAGAACCAAGCAGTGTTACCACTAGGAATACTGATAGACTTATGCTTATACTGATCGTAGTTATTTTTCTTTTCCTTCCTTCATAAAGCAAATAATCTTCATTAAACAACTATATATATCATGGCAATTTGGTTTACAGTGCTCAATGATAATAAGAATTAAGGAGTAAATTACATTGTTCACCATGAAATTATTATAAAGTTCTAAATTTAGGGCCTATTTCAGAAGTTAGTTATTTTAGTTGGCTATTTGGCTTTTTAGCTATTTTAGCATGACTAAAATAGTTGTGTTTGGGAAGTTGGTCAGCTTTTTTATTTTTTATTTTTTTTGGTAGTTGATTTGATGATTGTGAGAGAAAAAATGTGAAGTGATTTTGGGATGGATATGATATTTTGTCTTATTGATTATTTTAGACTATTTTATCTTCTAGTGGGCTATTTTAACCCAACTCTCTTCCCAAACACCCCTTAGTCTTTAACCTTACGATTTTCTAAATTTGGTCCTAAAACTATAGATTTTTTGTGAACATGACTCGGTTAATAATAACTAACGATGGAAAAGAAGTTATTTGAAGGAAAAATGTTTGACAAAATCTAATAGTTTAAGACCAAAATAGGAAAGGATTCGGAAAATAAAAATAAAAAACACTAGAAAAATTTAGTAGTTAAACTATTTTCTTTTTTTTTTTTCTTCAGAATATTCTAAAAAATTAAAATATTTATAGAAATAACACACTTTTCAAATTATTTAACAAACTAACATACTTTTTGAAATTGTGCTTTCAAAATGCAATTTTATGAGAAAATCGCATCTTTAAAATACACTTTCATGGTGACATGTCCACATAAAGTTACTAACTTGACTGTATTGAAATCACATTTTGAAAATGCAGTTTACCTTAAAGTTATATTTTCAAAACGCTATTTCAACACTGCCATGAAATTGCATTTTGAAAATACAATTTCAACAGTAATGTAAAAATGATATTTTGAAAATGTAAGTTTACCTTAAAGTTACATTACGCAATTTCAACATTGTCATGAAATTGCATTTTTGCGCTTTCAAAATGCAATTTCAACATCAATGCGAAAAAGATATTCCAATACTCATCTTGGACTATGATTTCAACATAAGATTGGGTATGTCATTTGAAAATGAAAAAAATAAGATTGGATATTACATTTTGAAAATGAGATTTCAGTTAAATTGATTTTCAAGAAATCCTAATTTAGGTGTGACATCCAAAATGTTTAATCAATTTTAATATCACGTTAATATCAACAGACCATGATTAAATAAAAAGTATTAATAATTGTTTGTGCTAAAATATAATTTAATTTATAATTAGGAGTCTTTGTGTATTACTAAACAGATGATAATGCTATGATTATAATTAGGTGGGTCAAAGAAAAAAAGTAATTAAATGACAAAAGTTTGCTAAGTGGCATGATGTTATGGTTCTTGCTGAGGATGAAAGCATGTTTGCGGAGGATGAAAGCAAATATCAAGGCAATTATTGTAGAAAAGCAATAGGCTGTAGTGGCAAATCACTACAACAAAAAACAGAATTGGCGACCAAAATATGAAATTTAGTCGCTGAAAGTGAGGGAAATGGCGACTAAATTAGAATTTGTCGCCGAAAAGTAGCTTTTTAGCGACTAAAAGAGTTTAGTCGCCGAACAACAGGTTTTTAGCGACTAAAAGGAAGTTTTGTCGCCTAATATAGGGTTTTCAGCGACTAAAGTTTGTTTAGTAGCCAAAAGTCACGGTTTTTAGCGACTAAAATAATTTAGTAGCGAAAAGGTATGGTTTTGGCGACTAAAAACAGGTTTAGTCGCTGATTATAGCAGTTTTGCCGACTAAAAACAATTTAGTCGCTGAAAGTGGGGGTTTTGCTGACCAAAATCCATTTCGGTCGCCCAAAGTAGGGGTTTTGGCGACGAAATTTCTGTTTAGTCGCCAAAACTGCCGATTTTTAATTCACAACCTTTTTTTTTAGCGACAAATAAATAATTAGTAGCCCAAAATAATACAATTAGCGACTAAAAAAAGGTTTTAGTCGCCAAAAGTTGCCTAATTTTTTTTTTAATAAATAATTTATTTTTTGACATAAATTATTTGAATTAAAAAAATTATATTTATAAATATTATTTTCTATTAATTGCGGTTAATATACTATATAAATAATATATGTTGCACTATTACGCATGTGATGTTGGGGTGGTCTAGTGGGGAACGCGTGTGGGTGAAGGCACAGTGGAGAGCATGGCTTGGACGTCCCAGGTTCGAGCCTTGGGAGCAGCCAAGGCAAAAATTTTTTTTTTTTCTGGAAATGGTTTTGGCGACCAACGACTTTAGTCGCCGAAAGGTTTAAATAATTAAAAAAAAAATACTATTGGCAACTAAAAGTTTAGTCGCCAAAGGTCGAATTTCCAAAAATTATATTGCATTTGGCGACAATTTTTTTCGTCGCGGAAGACCTGTACATTGCCGACTAACAAGTTTTTAGTCGCCAAAGGTATTGCCGACCGGCCATTGGCGACAACAGTGGCGACTAAAAGTTTTTGTCGTGGAAAGTGGAAATTCGACCTTTGGCGACTAAAAAAGGACTTTTGGCGACTAAAAATTTAGTCGCCAAAGGTGTATTTTCTTGTAGTGAATATACGTGGCCATGATCAATCCTATCCTTATCTAGTTAGTGAGTCTGCTCAAGCTCTCCTATATAAAGGAGATTTGTTGGTAGGAAATGCAGAGGCAAACAAACAATTTGAGGAAAAGCGAGAGCCTTCGGCCTCATTTGGGAAGTTAGCTATTTTAGTAGATTATTTTAGTTTTTTGGCTATTTTAGTAGGTTAAAATATTTATGTTTGGGAAGATGATTATTTTTTTATAGTTGGATGTGATGTTTGTGAGAGAAAAAGTAAAATAATTATGGGTTTGATGTGACATTTTATCTTCTTGATTATTTTAGCCTATTTTGTCATTTTGTAGATTCTAACCCAAAAAGCAAGAAAAATTCTTTCCCAAACACCCCCTTAGCAAAACGGAACATATAGTCCGTGAGTAAAGGAAGTGAGCTCAAGTGAGTGGTGAAGCAAAAAATAATAATAATAATAATAATAATTAGCAATCGATATTGAGGTGAGTTTTATTACATTTTGAGCTACCATAAAATGTTTTACGTAAAATATGTTTTGAAAATTGTATTAGTTTTTAAAATATATTCTTTGTTAAATGAATCATATTTACTTAAAAAGAAAACCTATAGCGATCCCAATTTTCCCTTGTTGTTTAACTGTATTCCGGACTCGGTTCCGTGGAGGGGTTGTTGTCTTATTCTTATTTCTATCTTTTACTCTTTGTATCTGAGTCTTGGGTTATGTTGGGCAGGTAACAGGTTAGTTGTGTTTACAAACCCAAGGTTGATGTCCAGATTTTGGCCTTGACGCTCAAGCGGGGCTTTTGACGCTCGAGCGGGTCTTTTGTTTTTGCTTTTCCGCTCGAGCGGGAGTTTTGATGCTCGAGCGTGATTTTCCATCTCCCAGTATTTTTTTCTTTGCAGGTCATCAGATGCTCGAGCGGGGCTTTTGACGCTCGAGCGGGCCCCTTTGATTTTGTTCCTCCGCTCGAGCGGGGATTCTGACACTCGAGCGGGGACCATGATCTGCAAAACTTCTAGAAGTGAGCGATCGACGCTCGAGCGGCGCTTTTCACGCTCGAGCGTGAGTCTGTGTCTGACGCTCGAGCGGGGAGTTCCACGCTCGAGCAAGGTGACTTTTATATCAGTCCGAAAAGTGACTTTTTGGATCACTTTTCTTTGACTCCTTCTCTCTCTAACTTTTCAAAACCTCCATTGGAGAGCTCCTCACTCTAAACTCCACATTCTCTCTAAGAAATCATCTAGCCCTAGTGATCTCCCACCTTTGGGCCTTTGTAAAAAGTGTTGAGCTTGGTATGGGCTACATTTTGATCCGAAAATCTTGGGGTTTGGAGCACTTCGAAATTCTTCACCTTCTCCTTTGAGCTCCGAATTTGAGGTAGGGATAACTACTCATGAATATGATCTTTAACATAAACTTTTGGTCATTTTGATTTAATGTTGATGCTGGGTAATTTTGGGTGTTGGGGTTTCAAAATGAATAAAGAGGGGTTTTGTTATTTTGACCAATACATGTGTGTTTTGGGTCTTAAAATGAGATTATTGATGTTTGATGAAAATGTTTGAGCTATTGGGTCAATGTTGAGAAAATGGGGAGGAAAGCCCTAATTTTTTGTTATGAAATAATTTATATAATTAATTTGGGGAAAGTCATGGAAAAAGATGAAATTGGCTTATTATGAGATTGAATGGTGGAGTTAGATTTATTAATCGCTCACTTTTGAAAATGTTGATACTTTATCTGTTGATGCATTTATTATCTGTTTAGAAATAATTGCTTTGGGCTATCGGTGGAGGATAGTCTTGATTGTTGTAGATACTGCATGATGATTAGGTGAATTAAACCTAATCGATTGAATATGTCATTGAATATAACGGTTGGAATAATATATCAAATATGTGTATTGATTGATCATGTATATGATAATTGTTTATATACATTGTATTGTGTGGGAGGAGATAGGGGATGTACTCCACAGTTTGGGAGGAGATAGGGAATGGACTCCTAAATCGGATATTATTTGGGAAGAGATAGGGGATGGACTCCATTGATACAGCAAATATGTGTATCTATTGTGAAGCATGGGAGTGTTTTAATATGTTATTGATACAGGAAATTTGTGTATCTATTGTGAAGTATGGAAGTGTTTTGATTTGAGTTGATATCTCATTTAAAAAGGGAGTGCTCTATTATGAGTCGTATTCTCATTGAATTGTTGGTCAGGTTCTAAGCCATGTTATGAATTGAATAATGGTTAAGTAAGGGAAAATGAAATGAAACATGGACATATTCGTCATGGGACTGAAATGTGTTATAAGTTGGTTTTTGTGAGATTAAACATATATCAAATGCTAATGTTTTAGTTATTGCTCATATTATGTTTAGCATATCTCTACTGGGCGTTGGCTCACTCTATATGGGACATTATTTTCAAGTGCAGGTGATATGCCGCCTCCAAGGTCTTAGCTTGGGAGGTTGTAGAAGTTGAAGGCTTCTCTTTTTGTGATTAATTGCGTATTACATGTAAATCAAGCCAATGGCTTATTTTGTGTTTAGAGTTAGCACTTTTTTTTTTGTAACCAAGTGTTAGCTTGGAAAGTTGTAAGCCCGTAGGGTATTTACTTTTGATGTCAACATGTAATACTTTTGTAATGAACACTCTGATGAATGAAATAATGCTTTACTCTCTTATGTCTAATCATGTCAAGAATGTATAATTTATGGGCTTATTTAGAGGGCATTACAAAACCTATGGATATAACTGTGTATTTTTTAGCAATTATTTTGTAAGTACCACTACAGAGGTCTTATGCCTTGGGGGACTTAAAGAATTATTGGCCTACTAATTAGTCGTTTTGTGACCCTTTTATGGTCCAATGTCTTGGGGGACTTTAATAGCTATTGGCCATCTGATTAGCCATTTTAAGTGACCCTCTATTTGTTATGGATCTATTGATCGGCTATTCTTTTCTGTTATGTACCATGGCGGATGCAGATTGACCAGGCTATGTAGGTTGCCGGATAGATGCGATCGGTTTGGCGGTTTAGACTTTATAAATTTTGGACATTTTTTCGAATTATAATTCATTACTTTTACAATCTCCAATAACTATTAATCTGAAAAATATGTATTATTTATCTATAATAAGCCATGACACCACACTTGTATATTTTTAAGGTATTGTTTTTCATTTTCACAAAAATATATATTTTATTATTTCTACTATATGTTTTTACTAGTCAGTAATTCTTTTTTGTTTTTGTTTTGAACTTTATTTATAGGCAGAAAAGGAAAGGAAAAATGTAGGTAAAATGCGAATAAATTTATTTACATTTCACCTATTTGCACTGTTGCACAAACTTTTTCTTTTTCCTTTTCCTTTTTCAAATCGCTTCTTAGATTCATGAACCAGATACATGATTTCATTTATCAAAACTCACCGCTCGAGCCATTGTCAGACGAAGGTGGAGGGCTCCCGTTGGAGGAGTTAGTTGGAGGAGGAGGAGGAGGAAGGAGCCCATAGAAGTGGTACTTATAACTTGCGATACAACTTGGTGTAAGAATTCTCCCCTCTGTCTTTCCAGCAGAGCAATCTTGAACTCCACGAACAGCAAAAGATAAGCATTCCTGGCAACTGTTTTTTGATAAGTCTGCGGTACACTGCACCAAGCTAGACAACTTCAATTGAGTGGAGATATTTCGGTCTCTGGCTTCGTACATGGTAGGCTAGGAAGAATTGGAAATTGCCTCGCTTTTCAGCTCATGGAAAGTATTATTCAAAAAATCGTTGTACATACTTCCCAAAATCTCATCACCATCATTAGTTAAATTTCTAGTGTTGAAAACACAATATGATAGGTTTAGATCCATGGTAGAGAAGAAGGCCCTGTTTGAGTAGCGAATAAAACACACTTCATGCCATATATATGTCTCATATCTGAAAGGACATCTTCTTACAATCTCACTGCTTGCCTTCTTGAGGCAATTCTGGCAGTCACTCAGGGAAACCTCACCAATGCAGAGGAACCGAGCATAAACTCTGTCTGGGTCATCCCCTTCTGTCACGTTGGGGTAGATCACTTTGCCACTACCATTATCAATGTAAAGTGGTGACCGGTTGAGGGTGTGGTTCAGGTTGATATCAAATTGGCTACCAGCAGGGAAATTAGCATCCGGGCATACCGCATCTATGGAGGAAACCTGTGCCACGATCAGACAGTGTGGGAGGATAACAAGGCAGCAGAAGCAATAGAGAAAAAAACAAGGGAGTTATTACAACTACAGGCATGGGTTATGTTTCCTTGCAACTTTTTTTTTTTCAAGAACACAGAAAAATAATAGCTATAGTGTTTGCTGCGAAAGATTGTTGAAGAGGAGAACATGTACACATATAGATTGCCTAACGCCTACTTTGACTATCAAACCGACATGATCTTTCAAAATTCTAGATTGATGCATTACATGTCTTGGGCGAAGAATACATTCACTGACCTTGCAAATTGAATGAGAAAAACTTCAGTACATACTTTCACATTGATACATGATTATCGTCGTTTAATAATAAAATACTGAATGCCATGAGTAAATCTCACTATTCAAATGCTTTTTGAGCAATTTTTTTTTTTTTTTGAACGGCTAAACAAAATCTTTATTGATGAAACAAGATTGAGATATTACAACAATAAAGAGGAGCTTGGAGCTAAGAGGAAGCTCCAAGCGCCAGTTGGAGAGGACACCAACAAAGAAAAGCAGAAGAAAAGATAGTGGACACAACAAGCTGGTAGTGGACACACTGGTAGTAGCTCACTTGCCTTCCCGAACCTCCTATAGCAAAACACCAACAAGTCAGTTGTGAGGCACCAAGGCAGCAGAACATAACAGAACAGCAGCCAAGTCAATTGTTTAGCAACATAACTGGAAGCACACAGCAGATATGGCATAGAAACAGATACCAAATCTGACTTCAATGTCCCAATACCCCAATACACTGATGCATAGAAACAAATACCAGATAAGGCATAAACTGATGCACACAAAACTCTCAGATGCACATAACAGCCCAGAACACTCAGATAAGCTGAAATGGAAGACTGGTGACACTTCCACCCCAGAACACACCAAATAGCAGCCAAGACATTTGTTTTTGCTCACAACATAACTGATAGCTCACAGCAGAGCAACACAGCACAGCACTAGTAGAACAACACCGCAGAACAACACAGTACTCCAAACCAGCAGGCAGCAAACAACCTATCAGTAGACTAACAGCAAACTAACCATCCCATATCTGATCCATACCAACAACCATTGCTATAACACAACTTCAATAACAGATAAACCAACTGTGGAGAAGATGATGCATCAGAGATCACATCAGCAAAACAAAGAGCCAGAACAAAGCAGAGCCAGAATCCAGCAGCAAGGAAGATCAAACTGGGCCCCTGATCTGCTTCCACTTGAAGACTACATCATCCACTGAGAAGGGGAAGTCCTTGACTGATGCTTTGAGCCATAGGGCAGATCTAAATTTGATGAGATCAAGTAGTCCAGAGACATTGGGCTGAGCCTTAGAAAAGACACAATCATTCCTATGCTTCCAAAGAGACCACAATATGACTAAAGGGAGGGCTCTCCAAATAATTCTAACATACTTCTGAAATTTTCTCTCTCATCCACCAATGAAATAAACCAGCTACTGAATTTGAAATGCACCATTGAAGCCCCCATTCTTGTATCACTGAAGACCAAATCAGCCAAGAGAAAGGACAATGAAGCAAGACATGGATGTTGGTTTCAGGTTCAGAATTACAGAATGGACAGAGAATCGAAGTACTACTATCAAGTATGCCAATCTTGTGCAAGAACTCTGAGATTTCACTCTATTTTTCCAGGCCAGCCAACAAAAGAAGGAGACTTTGGGGGCAACAAAGAGCTCCAAACCTGCTTGCAGATTCTTAGATTAGGGCCAAGAAGGGAAGTACTATAGGCATATAGATAAGATACGGAGGAACTGGTTATGGCTGCAACATCATTAGACCATAACAGGTGATCTGCAATATCATTACATAAAGGAGGAGTAGAGGCTAAGACTGCAATCAGATTAGCTTCTTCAATCAATTCCCAATCATACAACTCTCTTCTATACGGGAAGTTCCAGACACATGAGCTGGTTTTCCTGGCAAAGAAGTGATGGAGAGAGCCTTCTTTATCAGTTGAGAGGTTAAAGAGAGTGGAAAATCAGATTTCAGGCAAAAATCCCCACACCATCTATCAGTCCAAAACTTAATTCTATTCCCATTCCCTACTTTAATTAGGCAATTGTCAAGAAGAAATTACAGATGGAGTTGCTAGAGGCCGAAATGGATAAGATGTCACTCCATATTCTAGAGTGCTTATAAAAGGGCCTTACAGGAGGATGCCAACAATCCTCTATAATCTTATATTTGCTGCAAATTACTCTCCTCAAAGAGCATTGATTTGGGTCCCAAATTTCCACCACCATTTAAGTAGTAAACAAGAATTTACATCTCTGATTCTTCTGATGCCCAAACCCCCTTGGTCAATACTTTTTGTAGTCTCCACCCACTTCACCAAATGTACTTTCCTTTTTCAGATTATTGCCACCCCACAGGAATGCAGCCTCAATCTTTTCCAGCTCTCTAGCCACACCTTCAGCATTTTAAACAGGGAAATAAAATAAATAGGTAAGCTTGAAAGAGTAGACTTAATCAAGGTTAGCCTGCCAGCAAATGATAATAACTTTCTCTTCCACCCAGACAGTTTAGATTTGATGTTGTCAAGAACAGGCTTCCCAAGTAGATTTTCTACCAGGATTGGCTCCTAATGGTAGTCCCAGGAATTTTAAAGGGAGACTCTGCACCTTGCAGTTGAGAAGATTGGCGAAGGAAAGCATAAGATCATCAGTTACACCAATACCACACACAACACTCTTATGATAGTTGATTTTGAGGCCGGATAGGACTTCAAAACATCTGAGAATTCTTTTGACTAACACCAATTGTTCCCAATGAGCTTCATAAAAGAGAATTGAATCATCAGCAAATTGCAAATGTGAAACACGAACATTATTAGCTCCAACTAACACACCTTTAAGGATGCCAAGGTTAAGTGCTCTAGATAGAAGAATGTTAAACCCTTTAGCCACTATGTTAAACAAAAAAGGGGAGAGTGGGTCACCCTGCCGAAGACCTCGTTGGGGAGAGAATTCCTCAGTAGGGGACCCATTTACTAGAATAGAGATTCTTGATGTAGTCACACAAGCTTTCATCCAGAGACCCAAATGAACCCCAAAGCCAAAGCTAATCATCATGGAGAATAGAAATTCCCAATTTACAGAATCAAATGCTTTCTCGAAATCCAGCTTGAGGATCACCCTTGCTTCTTGGTCTTCTTCCATCCATCCACTACTTCATTAGCAATTAACACCCCATCGAGAATATATCGCCCACCTATGAAAGCTGTCTGAGTTTCACCAATGATGAAGGGAAGCACTGACTTCAATCTGTGTGCTAGAACTTGGCTAAGATTTTGTAAATAGAACCCACAAGACTAATGGGCCTATAATCTGATAAGCCAATGGGGGGTTATCTAGCTTGGGGATTGAGAGTAATGAAGGTGCTGTTAATGCCATAAGTGAGTTTGCTGTTGGAGTGGAATTCCTTAAAAAATTGCACAAGCTCTTGTTTCATAACCATCCAAAACTTTTGAAAACATAGCAAGTTGAACCCATCAGGGCCTGGAGCTTTCTTATTGTTGCATTCTTTGATTGCAGCCAAAATCTCTGCAGCACTGAACTCAGGTGTAAGACTGGTGAGAGACAAGATCAGCCGCAATAGTTGTGAACTCCCCACCTAGAGTAGGTCTCATCACCCATGATTCAGTCAATTGAGTCTTGAAGTGCTGAAGTACCTCATGCCTGACCCTGCTAGGATCCTCAAGAATCACATCATTAACTGTAATAGAGTTTATTAGATTTCGACTTTGCCTGGAGCTAGCAACAACATGGAAGAATCTAGTATTTCTATCTCCATGAAGAGTCCAGTTCAATCTGGACTTTTGATGCCATGACCATTCAAGCACTCTATGAAGCTTCCATATTTCACTTCTAACCACATTTCTTCTTGCCTTTTCCAAATTTTGCAAAGCCCTTTCCTCTGCGTCAATGTCCAAGACATGTAGCTCTTCCTCAAAGGCCTTGAGTTTTAAAGAAATGTTTCCAAACACTCAGTGTTCCAGGCTTTAAGAGTCAACTTAAGGTGTTTGAGGTTTTTGAACAAGAATATACCCAGACCACCCAGAAAATGTAGCATTAGCCCAGGAGTTTTTGTCTCTTGTGTTATTTTATTCTTTAATTTCAATTAGCTTGATTTTGATTCTTAATTTAAATTTTATGTCAATTTGATCTAATTGAATAACATCAATTAAGGATTTGAAGAAAAATGTCACTCAATTAGTTGAAATTAACTCATTGAGTGAATAAGTCACTAATTTTGTTGATAAAACATGACACTTCCTGTTCATATGAGCATTTTCCAAAAAAAAAAAATTTAAAAATTAAATATATATATATAAGTGAGCCGCTATTCTCACTCTACTTTGCTTCAAATACACAATTGTTTATCTTTTATTATACATAGTTACATTAATATTCCTTCACCACAAAATACACTCCGTAAAAAACTAAAATTTCAAGAGTATTAATGTATTTTAAGCAAAGAAGGGAGTGCATTTGGAGTAAAGTGAAGTGAGAATAGCAGCCTCCAAAAAAACACTAATAGTTTAATTATTTGAACAAATTGAGATAAAATCATAAATTCATGAGCAAAATTAAGACGATTGATACTAATAAAAACCAAAATAATATAATGACCGAAATATAGAAACTACAACTATAATTTGTCCATATTTCTTTTAAACTTTTTTTTTTTTAATTATCTTTAGGGGGTAAATTACACAAATCAATATGGATTCTTTTCAATAAAAAAATCCTTCTCCATTTCAATTATAACAATAATTATAAGTCTATGTAAACCCTATAATAGAATTTGGGGGACTTACGTGTAGGTTTTCATAGGTGAACTTATTGTCTAATAGATCTTATGATAATTAATAGTGTTTTTCATCAAACATTATTAAAAAAATGTCATCGAATTTTAGATGACAGAAACACATCCAATTTTGTTGTTGCTTTTGCATTCGATGATGTTGTTGTTGCATTGATTAGTTTCATCCACACTAGTGCATCTGCATTGACATGCTTGACAAACTTGCTGATATTGCGCTTCGTTTGGTTGAAGGAGGGTTTGATTTTCTGGCATAGAGTTTCCACTCCATGAGAATATACCAGCAACGCATTGTCGTGGTAAATTTCAGTGTCTTTGTGTGGGTTTCTAATGTCGAGTTCAAATAGGATTGCACCATCCTAACTGTTGTTGGGAGTTGGGACGGAGAATTTGTTGATCGTATAGGTCGGTTGTTCGGGTTTGCTAGATTCCACTATTAAATAAACGAGGAAAGAAATAGAAATCCCAGTATAAATCAAACACCACACACATTGGAGTTTTTCATCAGACATTTTTTAGGGAGAGGTTGAGAGGAAGTTTAAGGCACTTACTCATATATTAGTGTAATGGTGGTCAAGTCTTGTCTCCAATAAGTATTTGATCATGTCATGATCTTTATGTAGGGAAGTAGTTTCAAACTTCTCTTCCATCTGCTTCACTATGAAGAAAGAAGAAGAAAAGAGAAGCTTGGCTTCACTTGTGAAGAAGGATCCAGAAGCTTTTAAATGATCTAAAAGCAAGTAGCAAACTTCAATTTAGATTGAAGCTCTGTGAAGGAAGCCATCTTGAAGCTTCCTGAATGCAGTGAATTCAGCGTCACAGATTGTGTATCTCACCCTGAAGGAGCTCTATAAATAGAGAGGCAAGGAATTGTATTTGTATATGCAAACATTGAACTGAAGAAAAAGAGAGTGGTAAAGAACCAAGAGTGAAATTTGTATCTCTTCAAAATATATAAAATTTTCATTGCCCATGGACGTAAGCTATTGCTAAACTACGTAAACTTTGTGTTTCTTTCTTGTGTGTGTTTGTTTGCATCAATTTGAGGCTTTCCCTGACTCAACAAGTGGTATCAGAGCTTGGTTAGGTGAATTTTCAATGAAACAGGGGGCATTTTTCAAAACTGGCAAATTTCGAAGCTGTCGAAATCACCTTCTGAATACACTAAGAGGTCCATCTCATCGAGAGAAGTCCAAAGGTGTAAAGAACTGGTCCAGAAGACCCCACACGCACCCTCATGCGCCCTTAGAAGATTAGCGCGTGAGGCCCACTCTCACCACACGCTGCACATACGAACTAGAGGAAGAGGAAGAAGAAGAAGCTGAAGTCACCTTGCCGCCAGTCACTAACGTCACGTCGCCGGCTGCTGACGTTATCCACCTGAAACTAAGCCGAGCCAAAAGCCGCGCCACCAAGCCATTGATTTGCCACGTCAGGGCCACGTGTCGCTAGGTCGGTGCCACAAGTCAACACCACGTCAGCCTACCACACTAGCACTAATAGTCTGGTCAATTGCCACATCAGCTACCACATCAGCAGGGTTGACTGCCACGTTAGCAGCCCAGTCAGAAAGATAATATTCCCTCTATAATGAAATATTCTGACGGAATATTCTCCTCTATAACGGAACATTCTCTGAGTGGTTTTGGTCAGTTTTGGGAGCACTTTCGGGCTGTTTTTGACGTAGGGAGAGTAGTCCCTAGCTAAATCGACCGTTTCCAGACGCAATCGCGCTTTCCATTTCTTCAAATTTGAATCCAAATTTTGTGAGGTTGTCAAGGGTGTTGTATTCCAAACTGTCTTAGCCGCCCCTGAAGAAGGACTCTTTTGGTGGTTTCAAAATTTTGAAGAAGAATGGCTGAAGAAATAGCTTTATCAAGTAACCAAGGAAGAACGAGTTCAATCTCCAATGCCAAGTTTGAGGTTGAAAAGTTCTATGAAAAAAACAACTTCGGCATGTGGCAATGTGAAGTCTTAGACATGCTCATCCAACATGAATGGGATATCACTTATGAGGACAAACCTGTAGAAATGTCCAACAAAGATTGGATCAAGATCAACCAGCTAGCCTGTGGTACCATCTGGTTGTGTCTTGCAAAAAATCAGAAGTATTCTGTCATGAAGGAGATGAATGCCAAAGATCTCTGGAAGAAGTTAGAGGATAAGCATATAATGAAAAGCATAGAGAATCGGTTATACTTGAAGAAGAAGCTTTTCCGGTTTCAGTATAAAGAAGGAAGTTCGATGTCCGAACACTTGAATGACTTTAACAAGATTCCTGCTGATCTACTTAATCTGAATGTTGAAGTTGAAGATGACGACAAGGATTTATTGCTACTGAATTCCTTACCAGATGATTATGAGCACTTGATTACCACAATGCTCTATGAGAAGGAAGAAATCAAGTTTCAAGATGTGTTTAACATATTGGTTTAACAATGAGTACCGAAAGAAGGATAAGAAGGCCCATTATTAAGACACATCAGGTGGAGCGTTAGTTGTACGAGGAAGTTCGGAGAAGAAGAAGCAATCTGGGAGGGGGTTATACAGAAGCAGCAAAAATAGATCCCACTCTATGTCTAAGGAGCTGTCAACCAGAAGAATACCCGTTATAGATGAATATGCCCTTTGTCGAAAGAAATGACACTGGAAAGCTGATTGTCCGAAAAATAATGACAATGAAACATCTATAGTCAGCCTTGCTCAGGAACATGAAGATTCATATTTTATTTGTATTGCTCCATCATTTTTGTGCCATTCTGATGAATGGATTATGGATTTTGGATGTACTTTCCATATCTGTCCCAATCGGGACTAGTTTTCTGACTTTGAGAAGTTAGATAGTGGAACAGTTCTTATGGGTAACGATGTCACCTGTGAGACAATGGGAATAGGAAGCATCTAACTGAGCTGCATTATGGAACAGTTTGAGCTCTGAAAAAAAGTACGGTATGTACTAGAATTGAAGAAGAAGCTCATCTTGCTGGGTGCTTTAGGATCCAAATGTTTCAAGATTACCTTAGAAGGTGGAGGTCTCGTAGTAGTATCGAGAACTCGAGTCATGACGAAAGGAAACAAAAAGAAAGATTTGTACTTCTTGCAAAGAAGTACAATTGTAGATGGAACAACCACCAACAATAGAAAGAATGAAGAAGTTGACAAAGTTGACACAGATTGCATGAAGACTAAAGTCAAGTTCGAGATAGAAGAACATTGTATGGAAGAAATTATGGACTATGTGCATGCCAATGTGTGGAGGCCTTCCAGAGTTGCATCAAAATAAGGCAAGCATTGGTTTGTTACATCTATTGAAGAATATTCTCATCGTGTTTTGGGTGTACACTATGAAGAATAAGAATGAAGTTGTGAACATCTTCGCAACATGGAAAAAGATGATGGAAAACTAGATTGGCAGAAAATTTGCAGACCTTAAGATCAGACAATGGTGGAGAGAACATTATTGATCCATTGAAGGAATTATGCCAGAACGAAGGTAGAGTACATCACATCACTGAAAGACAAACTCGACAACAGTATGGAATGGCAGAATCGACAATACTCCGTTGGAAAAGGTTGTATACTTGCTCAATCCGGTTTAGGCAAGCAATTTTTGGGTTGAAGCTGTGACATATGCCCGCTGCCTTATCAACCATCTGTTGACTGCTGCAAATGAAGGAAGTACATCTTTGGAGGTATGGTTTCGGTACTCATGCCAACGACTATGATCAATTGCATTTATTTGGTGGTCTGGCTTACTATCATGTGCAAAGAAATAAGCTTGATCCTAGAGCCAAGAAAGGAGTATTCTTGGGCTTTAGTTGTGAAGTAAAAGGGTACAGGCTTTGGTGCCTCGAGATGTCACATTTAATGTCTGAAATACTTAAGCAACTCAAGCTTGAAGAATCTAGTGAACAAAACAAAGCTATTGGAACGCAGTAGGTGGAGTTTAATGCACCAATAGACTCAGTAGAATTGAATTGAAAAAGGTGCAATTAAAGAGAACTAGTCACAGCAATATCGCAGCAATCAGAGTCTATTACTACGAGGAAGTTGAATAGAGAGACTAGAAAACCAGTAAGATACATGACTATCGTATTTTATGCATTTCCTGCAGCTAGGAATGATATCTCAATAACTGAAGCAGCCAAGAAGAACCCTGAGCAAGAAAAGCTATCTGAAGAAGAAGAAGAAGTATAGAATCTGCACAAGAACAAGACTTGAGATTTGGTATGACTACCAAACAAAAGAAAAGGAAATCGGTTACAAATGGAAATTCACCAAGAAGAATGGCGATTTGAAAGGAGAAATTTCTTATCTCAACCTGGAAGGTTTCGAGTAGCTGGAAAGGAAAATTTCATTGGAAAGAAGAAATCTATCTATAGAATGAAGCAATCACCACGATAGTGATATGATCGGTCCGATCATTTTACAGTTGCACAAAAGAAGACTCTTGCGATAGAGAATCCCCAAGAGAGGGTTAAGGTCAAAAGCATAGTGCATCTCTCCCAGTAGAAAAAAACCCAACAAAAGAAGAACAAAATTGGAGTTAAGTTCAAATAGAGTTTGGACTTAATCCATTTGAATCACAAGTAAGCACCTTCAAGTGCATGGCAACATTGATTGCTCACTATATAGTTTGGATAGAGAATTTTTCTCCAAGGTGAAGAATTGCAGGGAAGTTGTCTCAAACTTCTCTTCCCTCTGCTTCACCATGAAGAAAGAAGAAGAAAAGAGAAGCTTGGCTTGCCCTGTAAAGAAGGATCCAGAAGCTCCTAAATGATCCAGAAACAAGTAGCGAACTTCAATTTGGATTGAAGCTCTGTAAAGGAAGCCATCTTGAAGCTTTCCGAATGCGGTGAATTTAGCGTCACTGCTTGCGTATCTCACCCTAAAGGAACTCTATAAATAGAGAGGTATGGAATTGTATTTGTATGTGCATACATTGAATTGAATTGAAGAAGAGAGTAGTGAGGAACCAAGAGTGAAATTTGTATCTCTCTAAAATATATAGAATTTTCGCTGCTCGTGGATGTAGGCTATTGCTGAACCACATAAACTCTGTATTTCTTTCTTATGTGTGTTTGTTTGCGTCAATTTGGGACTCCCCCTTATTCAACACTTTATCATAAAAGTAAGATTTCTTATTAAATGATGATAATTATATTCAAATATTTACTTTAGGAAGTGGCAATCCATCTATCTATGTCACGCCATTGCACATTTGATTGTCAAATAAAGAAGAGAATTAGATTAATTAATTATTTTTTAGATCATTTTTTTTTTTAATCGGCGAAACTCAATTGTTAATTGTTAGATTAGCATTTATGGGAGTTACTCTCTCCACTCTTTGCAAAGTATAAGTATTGAGTAATGCTAGAGACCCCAAATATTCTACCAAAAGTTTTACCAAATGTCTCACATGGGTGTGGGACCCACACAATGTGGGTCCCATGTGGGTCCCACACCCATGTGAGACATTTGGTAAAACTTTTGGTAGAATTTTTGAGGCCTCTAGCATTTTTGATACGTACTTGCCCCTTAATTCAACTTTCCTTAGGAAAGTCAAACCCATAACGTTTTCCTAAGGACTAAACTGTTAGAAAAATCATAATGGCCACTTAAGTTATCATCTCTAAATATTGCACCATGGTATATAACTTATTAAAATTGGAGGGACTTACATGTAAATCTTAATAGGTAAACTTATTATTCAATAGGTTTTATCACAATTAATGACATTTTTCATTAAACACTATTAAAAAATGTCACTAATTGTTAATTTTCAACGACAGTTTGAAAATTGCTACAAAAAGTCACTAATTATAAGTTTTAGCGACAATTTAAAAAATTTGTCACGGAAAAATGTCACTAATTGTAAGTTTTAACGATAATTTATAAAAATCATTGACAAAAAAAAGTTATAATTGTCAATTTTTAGTGACATATACAAAAAATTGTCACAAAATTATTTTTAGCGACGATTTTACTATGACTTATTTTCAATAGGAGTTGACGAAAATTAAGTCCAATTATTAAGACTTATTCATAGTTACCCTTAAAATTGGGTACTATAATTTCATTTTCACCTAACATACTTTACGGACGTGAAGGTAAAATTTTCTCCATTATTACCCCTACACGCAAGAACACGAAATCTGAAGTAGATGGGAAATTGTCAAGGTCATGACACCAATCAACAATGGGATAAATTCAAATCTAGCGTTCGTTTGGCATGTTGGGTTTAGGGGATAACAGGTTAAAATAGTTATAAAAATGTAAAATAGATTAAAAAGTCAATCAGATAAAATATTACATTCAAATTATAGTTATTTCACTTTTTCTCTCATAAAAGTTAAGAAAGCCAAAAAAAACTAACCCAAACGAGATTTTTTTAGCCCAGGCTAAAAGCTAAAAAGTCAAAAACTCAACCCACTTTCTAAACGAAACCCTAGCTCCAAAGAAAAATATTAGGGATTTCAAATGTTTTACTAACATTTCTATCGAATGTCTCACATTGGTGTGAGACTCATACCAAAGGAGTCTCATATAAGTCTCACATTCATATAAGACATTTGATAAAAATATTAATAAAACATTTGATCCCTAGCATTACTCAGTTTCAAATTTGAGCTTGTAGAATTGTTTGATTAAATCCTCTAAACAAACAACCTTGATTACACATTGGTTGGTTGGCTGGCCAATTATCAACGACGGCTAAGGAAAAAACGTAAGTAGGAGACTTTTTTTTAAGCACGAGATTCTTTATTTGTAATTTTTGTATTTTCTTATTTTAATACTCACAATTATTATGTTATATTTTTGAAAATTTTACATGATTTAATGGTTGGGGATGTTTCAGACCATGAGGGCTGAGGATATTTGACCTTTTTTTTACATATAAATAATACTTTGTGTTTTATTTTTGTATGTGAAGTTCATTTTGTTAATTTTAACACATTTTTCCATAATTGTAAGAGAAAAAAAAAGAAAAGAAAGAAATGTATTTATAACCTTTACTATATTGATCCTTGTCAAAGAAGATTTTTTTAGCTGGGTCTTTGTATAAGAAGTTTAGTTTTTTTTTTTTTTTTTTCATGTTTAGATAATTGAAAGAATTTTGCCTTCACAACTGGGGTCTTTAAGCAAAAAGTTTTTTGTCGGCCCTTGGACAAAGTTTTATTATTAGCCTTGGGATGTATATTTTCAGTATTTACCATTGGGGACATTTGATAATAATATTTTTTTTTTCCCCTTTTTGAATCTCTAGATGAAAAGATTTTAGTAAATCACATTGATTTCTCTTGAAATTTAGAAGAAAAATATATATATATGTATCACAATTTTTGTATAATTACATTCTCGTTATATTTAGTAAGGTTAAAAGGAATAAAATTAATACAGATATAGTGTAAAGACACTAAAATAAATGAGGTAAAATATATAATTCAGTATAAAATAAATTGTAATAAATTTTTTTTTTATGTACATAACTAATGAATTATTGATGAAAATGGACTAAGTATTGTGTGAATAAAAACATTAAGGGAGCCCAATAAAATTATATTAAGTTTGTGAAACTTGTTATATTTTCTCTAAACCTCAAGTTTAGTGTAATTTACTCAAATATTTTTTGGTTGCTTTATGCTTGAGCCAACACTAATTGGTTGTGTTTCTTATTTCATATTTTTTATTTTCTTTTTTGTTTTACATGTTTACAGAAACAAAACATCATGTTTTTTTTGTTTTTTTTGTTTTTTTTTTTATCATTTCCAAATTTTGTGCAAAAATAGTTTTCGGAAATTCAAAAACAACTTTTGAGTGTTTCTAAAATGTGAGTTGTTTTTTTAAAAAAAATTCTTAAGAACTGTGTTTGAAAACAATAACAATTCGACAAATAAGTTTTCGTTTTTTCAAACACTGAAAACACAACCCAAACTGTAAAACAATCAAATGGAGAACGAGTTTTCAACAGTTACTGTACTCATCATCTCAAAATCAAAGTTCCACATTATTGTTCCATCACATCAACAGCACTCAATTTGAAAATGGTGTTAATCTGGCAATTTGTAGGCATTTTCCTTGACTTAGCATTGTGTTTTTAGAAAAATTACAGTTACCACCCTGGTGATTTTTAACAATTGCAATTAACTCCCTGAGATTGTTGAAATGCATACATTGATCAGAAGATACATAAAGAAATCTAAGTATTGTAATATGTGAGTATGGATATGTATTATCTGGTGTACAAAAATATAGAGAAACCAAACTGGTGTTCTCCTTTAAGACAGTGATAAATGGGGTTACTTGCAACAAGAATTCAAGCTTCTGAAAATTTCAAATATAACAATTCATCAAACACATACACTATAAAACATCGAGGTGGATATATACTACTTCAATATGATTTTCAAACAATCCTTAGATACCTCAACAATGCATTGGATTCAGAAGTAGCAGAAATTTTCTCTCATAGTTTAACTCTTATTTCGCTCAATGATAAACCTTTTTTTTTTTTTTTTTGGCTGCAATCACCGCTTCTCAGGATTTTCCATTCTAAGACTATGCAGGTTTCCATTTTGAAAAGGAAAGTAATAAATCAAACACCCCACACATTGGAGTTTTTCATCAGACATTTTTTAGGCAGAGGTTGAGAAGAAGCTTAAGGCACTTATTCATATATTAGTGTAATGGTGGTCAAGTCTCGTCTCTAATTAATTTGATCATGTCATGATCTTTATCATATAAGTAAGATTTTTTTTTTATTAAATGATGATAATTATATTCAAATATTTACTTGAGGAAGTAGCAATCCATCTATCTATGTCACGCCATTGCCCGTTTGATTGTCAAATAAAGAAGAGAATTAGATTAATTAATTATTTATTAGATCATTTCTTTTTTTGATTGGCAAAAGTCAATTGTTAGTTGTTAGATTAGTATCTATGAGAATAAATATCTCCACCCTTTGCAAAAGTGTATTTGTCCCCTTAATTCAACTCTCCTTAGGAAAGTCAAACCCATGATCTCTCTCTAAAGACTAACCTCTTAGAAAAATCATGATAGCCACCTAAGTTGTCATTGCACCATGGTATTGGGGACTATAATTTGATTTTCACCTAACACAGTTCATACGGACGTGAAGGTAAAATTTTCTTCATTGTTACCCCACACGCAAGAACACGAAATCTGAAGTAGATTGGAAATTGTCAGGATCATGACACCAATCAACAATGGGCTAAATTCAAATCTAGTTCCAAATTTGAGCTAGTGGAATTGTTTGATTAGCCTTCACTTGGTTCCTTCGGAAAGTAGCTTAGTTTTTTGACTTTTTGGATATTTTAGCCTAATCCCAAGTTAAAAAAGTCTAATTCAAAAAAATCAACTAAAAAAATCAATGCCAAACGGCGGCTAAATCCTCCAAACAAGCAATCCTCGTCACACATTGCTTGGTTGGCTGTCTAATTATCAATGACGACTAAAGCAAAAATGTTGGTAGGAGACATTTTTATTTTTTATTTTTTTTATTTTAGGCACGAGATTCTTTACTTTTAATTTTTGTATTTTTTTTTTATTTTAATAATCACAATTATTGTATTATATTTTGAAAGTTTTACATGATTTAGTGGTTGGGGATGTTTCAGAACATGAGGGCTAAGGATATTTGGCATTTTTCTTTTTTTTTAACATGTGAATAATACTTTGTGTTTTATTTATGTATGTGAAGTTCATTTTTCTGTAATTGTATGAGAAAACAAAAAATTATTTATAACCTTTACTATTTTGAGCCTAAGTCAAAGAAGATTTTTTTAGCTGGCACTACAACAATTTATAATTTTGGCCACCAAAAGAAATTTAGTCGCCAAAAGTGTAGTTTTTGGCGACTAAAAATTATATTGGTCGGCATTGGTTTAGGGTTTAGCTACTAAATTTTTTTAGTTGAGGTATATTATTTATTGGCGACTAAAAAAAAATTAGTCACTAAATATGCCTTAATTGGCGACTAAAAAAAATAATGGTTGGCGTTAGTCTAGTTTTTTTGCTACAAAAATTTGTTTTAGTCATTGTATACTAATTTTTGCCGACCAAAAGAAATTTAGTCGCCAAATAACAACGATAATTTTATTGTTACTCTTTGGTGACAAAAAAACTAGTCAGCAAATATGCAGTTTTGGTGACTAAAACAGATTTAGTCGTGGTATACTAAACTTTTCCGACGAAAACAAAATTAGTCGGCAAATTATTACTTTTGCGACTAAAATTTTGCTTGTCGTTAGTTAAGTGTTTGGCTACTTAAATAAGAGTAAATATCATTTCCCCCCCAGCTATCACGCATTTTTCACGTTGACCCCCATACTTCGATTTATTTCAATTTAGTACTTGAACTTTCCACAAATTGATCAATTAGACCCCTGTCGTCACCTTCCGTTCACAATTGAACAGAATGTGTTGATGTGGAGGGCAAATTGATTTTTAAAGTATAGTTTGGAGGGAAAATTGATTTTTAATTTGTGGGATAAATTAATTTTTAAGGTATAGTTTGGGGGTAAAATGAAATTTAAATGTCACGTCAACACATTCCGTCCAATTGTAGACAGAAGGTGATGGCAGGGGTCTAATTGATCAATTTGTGGAAAGTTTAAGTACTAAATTGAAATAAATCGAAGTATGGGGGTCAACGTGAAAAACGCGTGATAGTTTGGGGGGCAAAATGACATGTAGTCCTTAAATAAATTAGTTGTTATAAATTAACCTTTGGCGACAAACAATGAATTTAGTCGCCAAAGGTATATAAAATTTTAGTGGGAAACAAATTGAGATTGGCGTCCACATTTTTGGAATACAAATGGAGTTCTTCTAACTGCAAGAAAATTGGCCTACAACAATGTTTTGTTAAGGCGGTTTTTCAGAAAACGTTGTCAGTACAAGAAATTGCACTTTTGGTGACAATGTCAATTTTTCACAGCCAAAAGTAATTTTTTTGCGACATAGTGATCAATTTCGTCAGTAAAAGTAGACCTTTAATGATGCAATTTACTATTGTCGCTAAAAAAACATAACATTCACCCGGTGCCAAAATTATTGGATGGTGCCAAAATTTCAAAACTTTTAGTGACAAGGGTTATTTTTTGGCAACAAAATAAGTGTTGCTATTAGTTTGTTTACTTTTGGCAATAATAAGTTGGCGTAGGCAAAGTGTTAAATATTTAGCGACGACAAAATTACACATTATTAAAAGTTTTGTTAGTGAAACAAGATGGTTTCATGACTTGCGTTTTTATTAAAAAATTTAAAGAAGTTTGGTTTCTATCAAATTGTCCATCTAAATGTGTTTCAAACAGATAGTTACTGATATCCGATTTTCTTAATTTTTTTTCATGAATATTCTAGTCAATAAATTGTAAAAAGTGAATGGTTTGGATCACCAAAATCGGTCTCAAAATGAGCCCACAAAACCCAAAGTTGACAAAACCAAATTAACAGAATCAAAACTCTTTCCAAAGTTGAGGGGGTGGCCATGTTTGATTTGATTTTCTGAAACTTGATTCAAAATTTTTTTTAACACTAAAAATTAGCTTTTGAAAAAATAAAAAAAATCCAAACTACCTTACTTGTCAATTTTATATAATTTTACGAAGGATATGATCAGCATGTTTGGTTTGGATTTTCAGTATTCACTTTCCAAAAAATTAAAATTTTTGTTTTCCATATATTTTTTTTTGTTTTCACTAAATGTTTTTAATATTCTAAGCATTTTTTTAAATTGTTAGATATACCAAACATAAATACACTTTAAAAGTATTTGTGAAAAAAAAATCTTTAAAAAAATCACTAAATACTAAAAATAAAAAAAATAAAAATTCAATACATTTTTCGTATTTTTGTTTATTTATTAATTTTTTAAAATATTTTTTGACAAATATTTTATTTTTTTGATACATCTAAGTAAGATGCATATAAAAAAATATAAAAAAAAAATTGCTTAAAATTTTAAAAATATTCACTAAAAACAATAAAAAATAAAAAATTCAATTTGCAAAAAAAATTAAATCAAAAAAATTGAAACCGAATAATTTTTAAAAATTCAAAAATACATTTTTTAAAAGAAAATAAAAGAGATTTTTATTGATAAGTCCAATTTAGAAGTGTTTTAACCCAAGAAATCCATGAAGGAATTTTTTAACCCATTTAGTCCCATGTATGTATAGTTTTATTCCATAAAGTCCATTTTCTTAATTTATATTATTTTCTTGGACACTTATGCCCTTATATTCAATTTTGATACCCTTATAAATATTTTTTAAACGATTAGCAATTTAATGATGTGAACATTCATATTTTAAAATTCACATTGGTAGGAATGTAAAATTGGCCCGTGGGCGGCCCGAAACCCGCCCGCGAGCCGGGGCGGGCCCGGCCCGTTGACAATGTGAATATTCACATTGACATGTTAACATTCACATTAATAGGAGTGTAAAATTGGTCCGCGTCCCGTGGCGGCGCAAAACTCGCTCGCGGCCCATGGGCGGCCCAGGGCGGGCCCGGTCCGACCCATTGACAATGTGAATATTCACATTGACATGTTAACATTCACATTGATAAGAGTATAAAATTGGTCCGCGGCCCAAGGGCGGCCAAAAGCCCGCCCGCGGCCCGGGGAGGGCCCGGCCCAGCTCGTTGACAATGTCAATATTCACATTGACATGTTAACATTCACATTGATGGGAGTGTAAAATTAGCCCGCGCCTCGTGGCTGCCCGAAACCCGCCCACGGCCCGGGGCAAGCCCGGCCCGGCCTGTTGACAATGTGAATATTCACATTGACATGTTAACATTCACATTGATAAGAGTATAAAATTGGCCAGCAGCCCAGGGCGGGCCCGACCCGTTGACAATGTGAATATTCACATTGACATGTTAACATTCACAT
Source organism: Camellia granthamiana (assembly GCA_036172215.1). Taxonomy (NCBI): domain Eukaryota; kingdom Viridiplantae; phylum Streptophyta; class Magnoliopsida; order Ericales; family Theaceae; genus Camellia; species Camellia granthamiana. The sequence goes on from JAXFYN010000533.1 coordinate 28,726, forward strand.
TAATAGGAGTGTAAAATTGGCCCCTGTCCCGTGGTGGCATAAAACCCGCTTGCAACCCATGGGCGGCCCGGGGCGGGCTCGGTCTGACCCGTTGACAATGTGAATATTCACATTGACATGTTAACATTCATATTGATAAGAGTATAAAATTGGCCTGCGGCCCATGGGCGACCAAAAGCCCGCTCGCCGCCCGGGGTGGGCCCAGCCCGGCCTGACCCGTTGACAATGTGAATATTCACATTGACATGTTAACATTCACATTGTTAAGAGTGTAAAATTGGCCCGCAGCCCGTGGGCGGCCCGAAGCCTGACCGAAGGCCGAGGCAGGCTTGGCTCGACCCATGACAATGTGAATATTCACATTGACATGTTAACATTCGCATTGATAGGAGTGTAAAATTAGCCCGCGCACCGTGGCTGCCCGAAACCCGCGCCACGGCCCGTGGGCGGCCCGGGGGGGCCCGACCCGGCCTGTTGACAATGTGAATATTCACATTGATATGTTAACATTCGCATTGATAAGAATGTAAAATTGGCCCGTGACCCGTGGGCAGCCCGAAGCCCGACCTCGGGCCGGGGCGGGCTAGGCCCGTTGGCAATGTGAATATTCACATTGACATGTTAACATTCATATTGATAGGAGTGTAAAATTGGCCCACAGCCCGTGGGCGCCCCAAAGCCAGACCGCAGCCCAAGGCGGGCTTGGCCCGACCCCTGACAATGTGAATATTCACATTGACATGTTAACATTAACATTGATAGGAGTGTAAAATTTGTTCGCTGCCCGAAACTCGCCCGCGGCTCGGGGTATGCCCGGACCCAAACTCGGGCCGCCCATGGGACGCGACTCAATTTTACACTCTTATCAATGTGAATGTTAACATGTCAATGTGAATATTCACATTGTCAACAGGTTGGACCGGGCCCACCTCGGGTCGCCCACGGGCCGTGGGAGGGTTTCAGGCAGCCACGGGGCACGGGTTAATGTTACACTCTTATCAATGTGAATGTTAACATGTCAATCTGAATATTCACGTTGTCAACGGGCCGGGCCCGGCCTGGCCCGAGGCCGGGCTTCGGGCTGCCCACGGGTCACGGGCCAATTTTACACTGTTATCAATGTTAATGTTAATATGTCAATGTGAATATTCACATTGTCAACGGGCCGAGCCAGGCCCGCCCTGGGCAGCGGGTGGGCTTCAGGCCGCCCATGGGCCACGGACCAATTTTACACTCCTATCAATGTGAATGTTAATATGTCAATGTGAATATTCACATTGTCAACGGGCCGGGCCGGGCTCGCCTCGGGCCGCCCATGGGACGCGAGTCAATTTTACACTCTTATCAATGTGACTGTTAACATGTCGATGTGAATATTCACATTGTCAACAGGCCGGGCTAGGCCCGCCCCGGGCCGCCCACTGGCCGTGGGCTTGTTTCGGGCAGCCACGGGGCGCGGGATAATTTTATACTCTTATCAATGTAAATGTTAACATGTCAATGTGAATATTCACATTATCAACGGGTCGGGCCGGGCCCGCCCAGGGCAGCCCTCGAGTCGCGGGCGGGTTTCGGGCCGGCCACAGGCCGCGGGCTAATTTTACACTTCTATCAATGTGAATGTTAACATGTCAATGTGAATATTCACATTGTCAATGGGGCGGGCCCAGCCCGGGCCCGGGCTTCGGGCTGCCCACGCGTCACGGGCTAATTTTATACTCTTATCAATGTTAATGTTAATATGTCAATGTGAATATTCACATTATGAACGGGCCGGCCCGGGCCCGCCCCGAGCGGCGGGCTGGCTTCGGGCCGCCCACGGGCCGCGGGCCAATTTTACACTCCTATCAATGTGAATGTTAACTTGTCAATGTGAATATTCACATTATCAACAGGCCGGGCCCGGCCTAATTTTTTGGCCTGTGGGCCGGCCCGGCCCAACTCAAATTTTTCCGGGCACCCACGAGGATTGACATAGGCTGGGCCCCTACACATTGACGATATGAACATTCACATTGACAGTGTGAACATTCACATTAGGGGTATTTTGGTAATTATGTCACCCATAGGACTTATTGAAATATAAGAAAATAATGTGAACTAAATGGAACATAAGTTAGATGAAAAGGGAATTTTGGTCTTCTTATCTCAAATTGGACCTAATGGAATAATCAAAAAGAATATGGGTTGGATGGAATAAAACTCTTAGAAAATGAATTTATCAAAAAAACTCCCAAAATAAAACAAGCAGGACCTCAATTTTTTGCCTCCCTCCCAAAAATTCCCCAAAGTTCAAATTTCCCTCAAAACCCTATCTCATTTTGGCACTTTTGATTTTGTTTTCCCTATCTTTCTTTTCACACTCAACTCATCTCTCGCTTTCTACGTGCAATTCATCACTTTCATTAGTTCTCCCCACCTTCACGCAACTCATCTCCTTTCTCCTTCCGTCACCACTGTCGGTGAGCATGGCTTCTCATCATCATTGGCCTCTCCATAATAATTGGTATGTATATCCTTCTGTTTCTCTTTTAGTAAACCCTAACATTTATATATTTTTTCCCCTTTTCTTTATATTTTCCCTAGCCCCTTCACAAACACTAATCGGTCTCTTCGCTCTCTCTCTCTCTCTCTCTCTCTCTCTCTCTCTCTCTCTCTCTCAGTAATATGACTGGTTTGAATCTTAAAGGTACTCTCTTTGATTTCTTCTTTCGAATTTTAGCCACTGTTCTCTAATCAATTTCTGGCTTTATTTTTTTATTTTTTTGAATTTTTCTCTGTATTAGTTTCTATCGATTGATGCATTATGTTCCTTCTTTGTTTTTTCATAATTCATGTTCAATTTGATGTGTTGTTAAATTATATATATTTTTGTATGTTCAGCTATTTTTTTTGTTGGATTTCGTGGTGGTTTAAGTCTGGATCTGTAGTGATTGAGCTATGAGAGTAAGTTGATTAATCACTTTTTTATAGCTTTGATTTGCTACTTTTTTGTTTTTTATTTCTTTCTGTCATAGTTCATTTTTCGTTTGGTTGTTGAGAAAAGGACATAACAAGATTCAATGAGATTTCTTATTTTCTGTAGTTTTCCACTAGAAGAGTCAGCTCAATTACATCTCATATGATTAATTGAGTCGACTGATATTCCTGTTGATTTGATTCCAGAAAATTTATACTGAAAGGTTTTTCCTTGATTTTCTCAGCAACCAAACAGTGAAGTTTGTGCTTTTCTTAGCTCAGACACAAATTTAATCATGTCTTGTTCATTGATTCAATCAAATTTTGATGATCTAAATTTTCTGTCAACTCTGTATACACTGTTATTTTTATTTATTTACTTTTTGTTTGTGTGGTTATTTGGCCTTTCATTTTGGACTTTAAACTAAATATATGAAGTTCTACTTAGATTTTCTTTTACCCTATCTATATTTTGGTTAGATTTATGTTTGTCTGTTTCTGATTTGATCATTGTTCTCTGATCTTTATTTCAAGAAAACTTTATTAATGTAAATGTGTAATTGTTTTGATTTTCCTTTCTTGTGGGTATGATTCAGTAGCTTATCTTGCATTTTTTTTACCTTCCTTTTTGGTTCATGTTTTTACAAACTATATCATAATATGCTTGTCCATTGATATACCATCTTTATGAGGGATTTGGAGCAGGAATTGACTATTGGTTGGTTAATATTGAGGTTGGTCTATCTTGATGATTGTTTTGAATTTGTGCTCAGATTATATATATGTTACTGATTTTGATCAGTTCATGCCTCATTATGACTTTGGGCTTGTTAATAATATGACTTAGATAGGAAAGAGTAAATGGAATGCCTCAGATCAGTTAATGATACATGGTTTTACATTCGCAGGTTCTCCAAATATGGTTGTTAACTCAGAATCTATCTTTTATTGTTGCTGGAGGCTCAGTGATTGCACTGCTGGTTTACTCAAACTTTGACGTTTACAAATTTCATGGCGTTCGTATCACTTGTCGTAGTAATCAATCTTTCTAGAGCTCTTGGCATGTTTTCCACTGTTACTGGAACCATCTTAAGAGTATGGTAAACATATTATATAAGTCACTCTTTTTTTTTTTTTTTTGATCGGCAAAGAAAAATTTCATTAAAAACATGAAATTTATAGGTACAAGGAAAGAAAAACGCAATGAGAGAGATTCAAAGAGTAAAAACTTACTCTCCTACTACTGCTACTCGCGTTCTTATATAAGTCACTCTTGACATAGTATTATGTTAATTTGTTATCACAAATCAATAGTCAGAACTATGAATTTTCATCTTTCCTAATTTTCATATTATAACATATTCATAACCAGCATTTTCAACTTTACAACATCTTGAACAACAAATTGTGTAGGAATCAGAGGTTTCTTTTCCGTTTTGTTGTATTCAGGAGAAACAAATGGAGCATGATTTTTTATTTTTTTTTATATATTTTTTTTTAATTTTTTTTTCCATATCCTATTAAAAGAATGTTTGTGTTTGTTCCACACTAATGTAAGGTCGTGTTCACATTATAGGGTAGTGGTGATATCAGAAGGCCACCCTTCAGAATTTCTGACATAGATGAATTCAGTTATCAGACGGATTGATTTGATCTGCAAGCTATTTGCACCGGTGGTGACTGGCTTCATCATCAGCTTCATATCCCTAAAAGCATATGCATTGCCTTTATCAATCTAGAACACTCTCTCGGTTTGCTTGCTGTATTGGCTTTTAATGTCTGTATACAATGGGATACCGTCTTTAAGCAAGAGGAACCAAAAGAGGGTCACAAGACATTCAGCAATGACGGAAGAGAGTCCATAAAGAGCAAAAGAGCTTTCTTTCTAACATTGACAATGGTTCAGAGTTGTCCAAAACGAATGGGAAATGGACAATAAGCAAGTGTTTTTTTTCCAAAAGCCCTTATATTAGTGCATAAAGAGTGTACTTACACCAAGGTGGTACTCCCTGGTGTAGCTCTTGCTTTACTTTATTTTACTGTTCTCAGGTGAGCCTCTTACCAAGTTACAACATTGATTTTTGGAAATAGTATTCATATACTCTGTTTAACGTTATGTTTTCAAACAACATAAAGGATGGTGACTTCCAAATTTTCAAGAGTATAGTTTTAGGTCTTATTGGAATAATAATAATAATAATAATAATAGAAGAAGTGCAATTGGGTTACAATTGGGAACATTACTGATTTTGATCAGTTTTTGCCTCAGATCTGTTTGATATATATATATACTAATTTGTGTTAAAGAGAACATGGATCAATCGATTGATTTATTTTTAGTCTATTGATCGCGATCGAACACTCTCCCTCTAGATTTGATCGATTGATTGCTTTTGTTCAGATCTGTAAGTTTTAGCCCTTGTGTGCATATTAACATCCTCAAACTGACTCTATTTTTGACTCGTTCGTGGTGATCTTTGTTTTTGTGCTTCGTATGCAATTCTAGGGTTAGGTTATATATATATATATTAATTTTTTACCCTTTTTGCTTTGTAGTTTTTGTTTTTCTTGTGTGTGCTTCTTTTTTTTTTTGGTCATCTCTTTATTTTAGGGCTAGGTTTTGTACTTTTCAAAATTTAGGGTTTCTTCAGCGGGACCACAATTTGTTGAAAATATAATCTTCCTGCTTTTGTGCTATATTTTCCCTATTTCATCCTTAACTTTTATATGTTTTTCCTCTTTATTTTTTCATTAGTTACAAAGGAATTTTTGACAAATATCTTTTCTTTTTGTACCTTGTATGTAGCACTTCACTTACCTTGTATTCTTTGTTAGACACTCTACATTTTAGTCTATGACATTGGGAACTTCTACTTGTGATAAATGAGTTGCCATCATTTCTTGTAGGTCATACTGCCCATTTGAATATCACGTATGAATTGCTTCCTTTTAGCTAATTAACGCTTTGTTGGAATAATGAGGAGTTTCACACTTGAATTACCATTTCTATGCTTGTTAATTAATTTCACCGAAAAGAGTAGACTATAAGCATGAGAAATACACATTCAAGTCAGAGAGAACCCATCTCGTTCCTCCCTGTTTCTCTGATCTCTAGTACTGTGAATGAACTTCTATGGTCCAATAGCTCTGGTATATGCACCTTAAAAATTGAAGTGTTCCACTTTTTTATTTTTTTAATATTTTTTAATTGTTGAACTTACATAATGTACTTTTCATAATTGATTATATTAAATCTGGAACAAGAAAGAATTGGCTATATATAATGAAATTTGGGAATTGAAAAATAAGTGGAAAGAAATATGGGTAATAAAGAAAGTTCATAATGGAATTTGTTGGATGATGATTATATTTTTTGTGTATATATTAGTTACCATAGTAATGGAAAGAAGTATGGGTAATAAAGAAGGTTCATGGTGATTTTTTGGTGTTTGATTATTGTAGACACTCAATTTTTGACTGCCCCGTAAGACTTGGGTGCTTTATTTTGTGCACTCGATGATGAAAGTTGCATTGTGTAAATGGTTTGAATTCTCAATGAAGGAATTCGAATTCAAGCTCCAAACAATCCCAACCTTCCAAGCTTGAGGCTTGTTTCATTCTTATGTCGTCATCTTGTCATATTTATTGTCTCATTGCATTGTTTTGCATGCACATGAGTTTTTTAAAGTAATTGGTTTCGCGCAGCGTGTAAGTCTAACTTTCAAAATGCATCGCATTTTATATGTCATTGTATATTCTGCTCCTGACTTACGCAGGTTTGATTCCTTGCAAAGGGATACGTAGGCTACCCTCGGGTTCAACCAATTGTATTTTCATTTGTTTCCTTTCCCAAGTCTTACGGCCTTGTCAAATAGGTCGTCTTTGGGCTTTGACATTCACTCACGTCAAGTCTGAGCTTTGTCAAAGAGAGGGCAACTATAAACGTCCCATTTTTGACCGCACACAAGACTTGGGCGCTTCATTCTAAGCACTCAATGATGAAAGTTAGATTGTGTAAATGGTTTGAATTCTCAACAAAGGAATCTGAATTCAAGCTCCAAACAATCCTAACCTTCCATACCCACACAGTTTTTGCCTCAGAAAACCATTTTTTAGCATTGTGTCAGCCTACATTGAACCTGAAGTTGAGAAATAGGGGAACCACATTAGGACCTGGCCATGCCTCATTTGGGTCCGGCCGTGGCCATTACAGCCCGACCGTGCCTTTTGGGTGAGAAACACTGTTTTGGGTGGGAATCCATCAGCTGTCTATTTTTGAAGATATTTATGACTTATTTGGCTCAAATTCTATAAATACGAGCTGAAGCCTCTGTGTTGAGGGTTAGAAAAATTTCAAAGAACCAAAAACACCTTTGAGAGCTCCTTCTTCCCTTTCAAGTTAAGTTTGTGTTCTTATATCATCCTTGAACCATATACATACACCATTAGAGCTTAAGCTTGGAGCCTTGGTTGAGACTTTAAAACCATAATTCAAACTTGAGAGTGCCTTAGGATTGAGTTTGGCTTACAACAAAAGCTTTCACTTTTCAAGAGGTATAAGCTTGCCACATTTTTCCTTGCTTTCATTTCTATCTTTTGCTATCTTTTTCTTGTGTTTTTATACTATTTTGGATAGATTCCAAGTGTTGAAACTTGGGGTTAAAGAGCTACCAAAGGTAGAGAGACTTAACACCTTTTCTTGCACCTTATCCCATAGCTCATACCTTTCTTTTTTTTTTCTTTTTTTTTTCTTTTTTTGTTTACATACTAATTTTTAGAGTTTGAAAGGGCTGGAAAATATGGTTTAGAAGTCCCAAAAGTAAAGGGGTTAGCCAACTCTCCTTAGTTTTGGCTACTCGCTTTGTATCTCTTTGTTTTTGGCTATAGTTTGCGCTCTCTTAAACAAGATTTTAGCTATTGTTTTTTTACATTTGAGAGGCTGTTTAGAAGCTGTTTAATTCATTTAATTTGTTTATATTTTGAATATCATGCTTATTGTATTGTAAGTTCTCATGGCTTCGATTGTTTAGGTCTTAGACATCAAGTCATTTGAGTTGATAGTTTTATTTACTAAGTTTTCTTGTAAAGAGTCTCACTTTTGTTATAATCAACTTTGCATAATCATCTCTACAACCTCCCTCCATTCTTTGTTTTTTTGATCAAAAGTTGTGTTTAATAAATGGTTGTCGTGCAAGCATAAGAAAGAAATCCATGCTTAATGATTTAATCTCTTCGGAGGTTCATTACCAAAGGCATCATATCTCTTTTATGCTAAAACACAACCTTTTGTTTGTCATTCCTCTTTATCACTGGTGTATTTGCTTCTAAGGGGCTAGCTTGTTAGGCCCTTGGAAATCACAAAGGAATGTCTCATTATAGCTTATTCTCAAGTTTGGGTTTCGAGTCCTTATAGCTCATTATGGGTTCGACTATGTCATTGTCGCTCTTTTGAGTTTGACTAGTCATCATTGCTCATTTTAGGTTTGATTTGGAATCCATTATCGCTTGTAAACGAGTTTGATTCCTCTTTTGTAATTTTCCCCATAGAAAAGGGTTTGACAAGGCTCATTTCTCAGGTGAAGTCGATGCATGATACTCTTTATTGCTTTTACACTTAGTGGACGTAACATTCACTTTTGGACAAAATGATTAAGTAATGGAATGGTAAGTTGAAAAGGCTAATAAAATCGGCTTAAAATTGATCAAATCAACATAAAGAAGATTAATAAAATTGGTTGGATTCGATCAAACATTATACCGAATCCATCGCTTCTAGAGTCATCACATACTAATTTGTGATGTTTGATGATTCTTGAGGCATGTCTACCTCACTCCTTGAACTAACTTCATGATAGGAGGGAGGGGTGGTATGTCTTTCATTGCATTCATTAATTTTTTTTCCAATCGTGTCCAAAACCATCACACAATCAACTTGCGGCCATTGATGGTTTCATAACCAAATCTGCTCTTCTCTTGAGTTTCTCCAGGATAGAGAAGAGCAGAAAGGACAAACATGGCTTAGAAAGGCTTTGTTTGCACTGTTTTCACCTCAGAGCACAAAAACATTTTTCTACAAGAAAATAGGGCACGGCCGGACTTATTTGGACCTGGCCAGGCCTTATTGGGGGTCGGCCGGGCTCCAATGTTTGGTAACCAGAGTAGTTTTGGCAGAAACAGAGGGTCGTGGCTGAGGGTGAAGCAGAGCAGATTCCTAGAGGGCAAACAGAGCAGTTTTTGAAAACCGTCTTTATCGACGCGCATACAATCCTTGTGCATTTTTATTGTTGTTTGTCTTATGGTTGTTATATTGTTAGACATATTCTTGTTGTAATATCTTTGTTGTAATAAATTAGATAGTTAATTATTCGCCCATTTATTATTCATTTGGGTTTGTAATAGTTAGTGTAATTCGGTCACTTGGACATTCGGACGCTCTTGTACAAGGGCTAAATATGTAATAATGTGTGTATGTCTTCTAACCTTCATTTCTTTCTATCTTTTATTTACTTGCTTATAATGGTAGCATCATACTTCCCTTAGCATCTTCCATGATTTGCATCCATTCGTTTTGCATGCATACGAGAACGACTCATCATACTAACTAATGTCAAATTCTTTATTCGAATACGTGCTCTCTTGCATGCCTTGAATTGACTTACATGTCATGCCAGTAGCCAAGCCTATTAAATTGCATATTGTATGTGTTGTATTAGTTATTTGCATCGTTAGGATCATGCATTTTTCTAACCATTTTTCTTCCATTTTGGCTTGCCTCAATTGAGTACTAGGTGAGCGTTTTCACTTTAGCATATTGCATGTATGTTAGTGTTGCCATATCGAGCATGTTTACCATGAGGCTAAGTGTTTTCTTGATATCTCTCTTGAATGTCTGTGGATTGAGGCTTTTTGCTTAAATTGAAATAATTTAACTAATGTATATATGAGATCACTTTTTCAAGTAGTACATATTCAAACACTTTTTTAAAATGAACATGAAATCAAAGCATTCCAACTTTTGTGAATTAGTCTATATTTGTTTGACAACACATAGTAAATATAGCGATTCCGGTTTTGACCCGACCTTTATTGTTTTATGGACTCAGATTTCGTGGCTTAATATTGTTATTCATGTCTTTTTCCCTCTTTTTTTCCTTTCCTATTTGAGTATTGGAATGTGTTGGGCATGTTTGGAACAGGTTGGTTGCTAGTTGGTCTAGAATGCTATTGCCCAGATTTTGGCTTCTTCACACGAGCAAGGCTTCTTGCGCTTGGGCGAGCTTTGTGAACTCCTAGCATTTTTGCAGAGTTGCAGAGATTCTGGGAAGGTAGTGTTCTTCGCTCGAGCGAGGCTTCTTGCGCTCGAGCGACGGTGTGCGTCTGTAAAACTTCTGAAGGCATGTATTTTGCGCTCGAGTGAGGCTTCTTGCGCTCGAGTGAGGTCACTTATTGTGTCTGGTCGCTCGAGCGACAACTTCTTCGCTCGAGCGACAACTCCTTCGCTCGAGCGAGCCTCGCGTATATCAGTTCACAACAGCTCATTTTTACATAGAATTTTTGTATCTTTTCACTCAAAAATCCTAAGTCGACTCCTCCTCTCTCTAAAATTCACTCTCTCTACAAATACACCTAGATCTATGGATCTCTCTACCCTACTCCCTTTGATAAAGGGTTGGAGCGTCTCAAGGGCTTCCTTTTGATTCGAGTAAAAACGAGTTTGGGCATTTTTTAAGTTCTTCATTTTCTCCTTTGGGCTTCTACTCTTGAGGTAGGGATATTCTACACCTTAATATGATTTTTAACTTAGATATTTGTTGTTATGTATAAATGGTGAAATTTTGGGAGGATTTGGGAAAAGTTAGGGTTTGGATTCAAATTAAATGAACATGGGGTTTTGAACATAAGGTTACCTTGGGTTAGAATGGTGAAATTTAGCCTTGGCATTGATATTTGGAAAAGGAGGAAATTTGCCCTAATATGTGTTAGATAATTATTTTGCATAAATAATGGAATTGGCATGAGAAATGTGAAATTGGGAGGATGTATAAATGAATGGTGTAGTTGGATTTGTCAAATGACTCACCTATGGAAATTTGATGAATTATTTGTTATAAAGATTGTATATATGCTTAGAAATAACTATATTGGGCTATCGGTGGAGGATGGCTATGATTGTTGTAGAAATTGCATGAGGACTAGGTTAACTGAAACTAATCATTTAATTATGTCATTGAATATGACGGTATGTTAAATACATTGAATATGACGGTATCTTTAAATACATTGTATGTGTATAATGTTTGGGAGAGAAAGGGGATATACTCCATGTTTTCGGAGAAGATAGGGGATGGACTCCATTGAAAATTAAGTTGGCCGGAGTGTCCAGGGTGAAAGTCCCGAAATCATTTAAATACATGGGTGCCGATCCCGCGGATGAAATTTTCGTAAAATGGCAAGATTGAAGTACTTGTATGATTGTTATGTTGATTTAGAACCACTGAGTTGTAGTCTCAGTTGGATTATTCGGAAAAGTATAAACTTGGCCTTTGAATTGAAATGAAATGAATTAACTCGAAATGGATAGCAGGCGATTCCTATTTTAACTAGTTTATGTGATCGTGTCGTTATCTTGAGTAAATAATAACTTGTGGTAAGAGTAATGTTATTGACTGAACGAAATGGTATAATTGTTGTATTATGTTAATTAATATCATGGAAAAGCTATGTTACGTTGTTGCGGTTGTGGCATCACCATATGGGTGATGGGTGTCATTGGTTAGCGACAGGGATCTGCCGGTTGTTACGGTGGAGCAAAAATTAAAATGAACAAATTTTGGATTGTTGCTTGAAAGGAAGAAAATGCATTCTAACTTGTGACCGGTGTGAATTTGAAACACTTTTGAGAAAATGTTTTGTATGTAAAGATATGACTTTTACACATAATTGAGAAAAAGATGAAAACCTTCTTTTGGAATTGAGTTGTTAATTATTGTACCCTTATTGTTGTAATGGTGTAACCACTTTAATTGTATTCCTGAATCTCGAGTGTTGTACGTTCGGTTATGTGGATTGTTGGGCGTTGTAAAAACTTGTTAGACCGGAGTCTTGTCTCGAGCCGAGTTTTGTTGTGACCTTTTTCATAAATGGGGCAATCAAGGATCTTGTGGTAAAGATCTAGTTTCCATCTTGTTAGAGTGCTAAGCGTGGAGAGTGTTTGGGCTAATGGGTGCCGTGGTCATTCGTTGGTCTTGTCTCATAGACCCAGTGAGTGGTGTGAATCGAGGGGAAGTTTGTGACCCTTTCCTTGCGTTCTTGACCAATTCGGCATCCTTGGTGTTCTTCGGGGTAGTATTCCAAATTTGATTGTGGATGTAAATTGGTGTTGGGTTTCCTTGGTTGGTTGGGAGGTCTTCCTTGGCACCGTTTGAGGCCTTGTATGGCCGACCTTGTAGGTCACCAGTTTGTTGGGCCAAGGTAGGGGATGCACCATGGTTGGGTCCGGAGTTTGTTAGGGAGGCAACCGAAAAAGTTGCTCTCATCCGAAAGAGGGTAGTTACGGCCCAAAGCCGATAGAAAGTTATGCTGATAAGAGGAGGCAACCTTTGTTCTTTGAAGTGGGCGATCGTATGTTCCTTAAGATCTCACCTAGGCAAGGTTTAATGAGGTTTGGTAAGAGTGGTCAGTGGTCTCTGAGGTTCATTAGGGCCTATGAGTTATTGGAGAGGATCGGGGAAGTGGTGTGCCGGTTAGCTTTACTGCCACAACTTTCGGGGATTCATTATGTGTTTCAGGTGTCAATGCTTAGGAAGCGACTTGGGAACGGGAAACGGGGGTCCGCTCCAAGCATCCAGGTTTATTTGAGCATGTTTAGTGTTTCTTTTTAATTGTTATGTTCCCTAGTGTTGAAGGAAAAGAATGTTGAATTATTGATCGCATGTTGTTATATGTATTGTAAATCTAAGCTTGATATGAGGAACTATTATTTTGGAGAATGATAGTAAAGGGCATGATATATGGTTATAGATAGTTCATTTCATTGTAAGTTTGAGCAATTGTGTTTTGATGAGTTGATGATAAGAAGATGTTAAATGTTGTTTGAAAATAATGTTGTAACTTGGGAATGTTGTTAAAATGATTGTTGTTATTAGAGCAATTGGTTTTGGTGAGTCTCTTTTATTTTGGGTAGTCTGTTCAAATTTCGGGGACAAAATTTCCTGTGGTCGGGAGGTTGTGACGGCCGGGTTCCTTTCCTTTCCTTTCTCTTTCTTTCTTTCTTTCTCCGCTTCGTTCTTCATTTGCCTTCGTTGGATTTGAAATATCCAGGATGGTTCCCTAGATTGGAGTTCTAGTGTTTTTCTGTTCGGTATTCATTTGTTCCGGAGGATGCGCGGGTGAGTCTGGAGTGCCGGGAGCGAAGAAAAATATTTGGGTGGCTGGGCTTGGGCCACTCGAGCGGTGGAGGCTTAGACCCAGAATTTGCATACTGTCTAAGGGCGCACGAGTGGGTGAGTGGGCCGCACGAGCGGTGGGGAAGGCCACACGAGCGGCCAACTGGGCAGCCCGACTTTGTTTTTTTTTATAACGTTTTGATCCGAATCTATCACCCATTATACACATATCTCTCTCACTCTAAACCCTATATTTCTCTCCCTTCTCTCTAGAAAACACCTCAATCACCCAAAACTCTTTGATTCTTGAGATTCTTGGAGCAAGATCATCATCATCTCTCTCTAATTTTTGAAAATCCAAAGCTAGGGCCTCACTTGGGTGGTGGAGATCCGAAAATTTCTCTCATCTTTGAGGTAGGGATTTCTTGAGTTATATATACAAGTTTTGCTACATTGTTGTTGATTTAAAAATGTTCTTGATGTTTTGTGTTGATTTTATTGGTTTTGATTCAAAATGTAGAGAGACTTTTGAATGGGGGTTTATATCTAAATCTTCTACCATTTCTTGAGGGTTTCCCTCTACTAAACTCAAAGAAAATTACTAGATGGAGTTTTTTTAAATGATGAAAGTTTATTTCCTATGAAAACCCTAGAAATTGGGGCTTTTGAAAAATAATGAATGTGCCTTTGAAATTATGTATTTTCTTGTATCAAGAGCATGTATGAGACTAAGTCTCACCAAATGTTTAACAAGATAGCAAAGTCATGATATATATATATATATATATGTGTGTGTGTTGGAGACTAAGTCCTCTTTTAAAATCCATTGATAATTGTATGTTTATGTAAAGTGGTAAGATGGCAAGTTGTTGAGTGCCATAAGTGATGTGAAAATGCTTAATCGTAGTGTAATAGGAAAGTGAAATGAATGATGGCATGTTAGCCATATTGAAAGTTTGGTCATGATGAATTAATGTTGAGGAATTGTTGTGGTGTGTCGATGACACATGGCTATTGTGTGAAATGAGAAAGTGTAATTATGCGTTGGAGACGCATGGGTATCTTGTGGAAGAACATGGTAAGGAGGAAATGAAAATGTGATGTTGAATATGGTTGTAGACATGTTTCTTTTTGTTGAATATAAAAGAATGCTATGAGTTAGTAGTTGTTGCATCATATTCTCAATTGTTTTAAAATCATTATTGCATATCATGACATGAGTTGGAAAAGCATTCATTTTAAGAAAGATCATTGTAGTGAGAACTAATGGAAATGTGTATGGGGTAAATACGTTGGTAAGTCCAGATAGGGGGTGTAGATGAATTTGATAAGTTGGCCTGAGTGTTCATGGTTAAAGACCCGAAAGCCGCGCGGATAGGTGTTGAGCGTTCCGGTTAATACCGATAAAAATGACAGTTTGGTAGTACTCGTAGAGTCTACTTGCAGACACCAGCCTAGGAATTACCAATGTCGTATTTACCACCCCTGTTGATTTAAATATTGGAAGTTTGAAATTGATGAGATTGCTAAATATTATTAAGAACATGGTGAACTTAAATTGTGCATTGAGTATTATTGAAAACATGAGGATTTTGAAATAGCGCATCAAAATAAAGTTTTCCTTAATTATTGGCACTTACATGGCATTACATATGCATTTTTAACATTGATGGAATTGGCATAACTGTATATACTTTGTGAGGAATCTCTACTGGGCTTTATGCTCACCCCTATGGGATTTGGTGCAGGTAAGAAACGTGGTGATCCCCCCGAGTTGATGGCGTGGACGTGATTGTGAAGAGTATTTTGCTCTTATATTTTTGTGTAAATTTTTGTAAAGCCAATGGCTAATGTGTATGGGTCCGAGAGACCATTTTGTGTAACCGGGCGATTGCCTTGGGACTTGTAAGCCCTTGAGGGCCTTATTCGTTTTGATTTGATGATTTACATGCTATAGACTCATGTGCTAGTTTATCAATGAATGTATAGCTACATGTGAGATTATTTTTGTAAAACAATTGATCTTATGTAAAAGGTTATGGTTAATATCCTATTTTGGAAGTGAGTTGATGTAACAGTTATGTGGGCAGTTCATGTTGAATTATTTTGGGGCATTACAGGGAATGGAACGAGATATGAATATCGGTATCGTATATTTATGTGGAGAATATGTGTTGTCATGAGTATTGAATATATGTCTGACACTTATATCTTAGTTAAATCTCATATACCGTGTTAGTCTATCTTTACTGGGTTTTGACTCACCCTACTTAGCAAACCATTTTCAGGTACCGGTGATATGCTTCTTCCAAGGGCGTAGCTTGGGAAGACTTAGGAGATAGAGGCTTTATTTTGTCATTTTGTGTGTAAATGTTAATTCAAGCCGAGGGCTTATTATGTATGGAGCTTATGACTCCCTTTTTGTTGTAACCAAGAAGTACCTTGGAAAGATGTAAGCCGTGGGGCATTTACGTTGTTGTTATTTATTGATGTTACATGCTATAGATTTAGGCTAAACGTTTATGAATATATAATGCATGTAATACCTTTTGTAATATAAGCTCTGATGAATGGAAATGTGCAAATTCTATTATGCACGTTTCTCTTATGAGTTGGTTCCTTGTATTATTTTGGGGGCGTGACAATAAAGATAGCATAATAATCGGAACAAGAACATATAATGTAAATAAGAATTACATCATGATTAGTAGAGGCCGATCTTTGATTTGATGAGTCGGGTGTTCAATTCATGACATTCCCTTCTTATACCTAAGTTCCCGAGCCGAGATACTTTGGTGATAATGGACTAATGGCCTTTGGCACGAGTTACGGGTATCCTAAATTTCTAAAAAATATTTAGGTGGCAACTCTGAAATCTGGTAATGCAGTTTATTTTTGGCATTTTTGATTAAAAATTAATTTTCTAAAAAGGTTTACCGCATTTGGACTCTTTTGTGTTTCTCCATTTCACATTACACTTGTGAAACCAGATTCAGAATTACGGGAGTCCAAATTGTAGGGCTATCGTATCTGAGGAGACTAAAGCCCTCCGAGGAGTACGAAAAGCAAGCTACAATTATCTAAATGTTGATTGATGAAACTCACCTTAAAGATCTTATTATACATAGATATACATGTTCTTATTATAATGGTGATTTATGTATTAGCTTTTATCTCTTCATGCTTTTGATGATATTTATTACTTTGTTCTAGATTTTCTTCAAAAGGATTATAATTTGCAAATATTATTTATTTATGTGTAGGTCAAAAGGATAATTTTATTGAGGGAAAGATCTAATTGTAGATGTAAGAGGAATTGAAGCTTGTTTTTGTTTTTGTTTTTGTTTTGTTTTGTTTTTTTTTTTTTTTTTTGGGTGTAATGGGCCCCAAATTGAAATCTAGATTGGATATATACATATGAATGCTGTTGTTTTATTTACAAAATGGTATACTTTTACTTTCCATGGACCTTTTTCATTTTTTGTCTAATTATACAATTGTTTGATGTGCTTATAACTTTGATTAAAAAAAAAAAAAATTAACTGACATTATTTTTCTTTTTCTTTTATACTGATGGATGAACACGAACCTGAACTGTACATGACTAGTTGGCGCTTGTTACATTTTTTGAAGGATTATATATTTTTGGATAGATGTATGCGGAAAATATTTGGGTAGACTACTAGTTATAGTTTTTGATAGATGTGCATGGATAAAAGTTTAAAAAATTATGTTTTATGCTAGATAGATGTGAATTGGATGATTATATAGATTGCATGACATTTTTAATTGGATGATTATATAGATTACATGATATTTTTAATTGGATGATTATGTAGTTTGGAATTACTTGTGGATGAAAACTTATAATAGCTGATGACTTTAATTAAACAGGTTAAAGATTGGATGATTTATGTATTTTGTTGGATGTTCATGATTCAGTTGAATTTGTTGGTTTGAATGATTTTTGCAAATTATATGTTATATTGGATAGATTTGATGGATTATTATATTTTGATAAATAAAAAGAATTGAATTTGTGGCAAAAAAATTGGGTTTGTTTTTCCTCTTTGGGCGACCAAGTGATTAGTCGGGAAATATAGGTAATACTTTTACCGACTAAAATTGTTAGTCGGTGTATCACCACTCACATTTGGTGACCAAAATGTTGATAGGCGAAAGGGTACATTTGGCGACTAAATAATTAGTCGGTAAAATTATTAATTTTGGCAACCAAAGAGTTTGGTCACGAATAGGTTTATTGCTGACTAAAGTTTTAGTCAGGCAAACATTACTTTTGGCGACTAGCAGGTTTGGTCTGGAAATGTTACTTTTGGCGACTAGCATGTTTGATGGGGGAATGGTACAATTAGGGACTAACAAAATTTAGTCGGGAAAATATCATTTTGGCGACTAAAGTGTTTTAGTTACAAAATGGTTTAGTTGCGGTAAATATATATTTAGCGACCAAAACTTTAGTTGGTAAATAGAACCTTTTTCCCGACTTAAAAAATTTTTAGTCGCTAATTACTTTTTTTAACCCTCCATTGGCGACTAAAGTGGCAACCAAAAATTTAGTTGTGGAAAACTTTTGCCGACTAAATTTTTGGTCAGAAAAATGCAATTTCCTGTAGTGTATGTCTTTGTATAAGAAGATTTTTTTATTTTTTATTTTTTTTAAATGTTTAGATAATTGAAAGAATTTTCTTTTGCCTTTACAACTGGGGTCTTTAAGCAAAAAGTTTATTGTCGGCCCTTGGACAAAGGTTTATTATTAGCCTTGGGATGCATATTTTTAGTATTTACCATTGGGGACATTTGATAATTATATATATATTTTTTCTTTTTGAATCTCTAGACGAAAAGATTTTAGTAAATTACATTGATTTCTCTTGAAATTTAGAAGAAAAAAAAATATGTATAATAGTTTTTGTATAATTACATTCTCGTTCCATTTAGTAAGGTTAAAAGGAATAAAATTAATACAGATAGTATAAAGACACTAAAATAAATAAGATAAAATACATATTTTAGTGTAAAATAAATGATAATAATTTTTATTTATTATTTATTTTTTTTATTTACATAACTAATGAATTGTTGATGAAAATGGACCAAGTAATATGTGAATATAAACATTAAGGGAGTCCAATGAAATTATATCAAACTTGTTGTACTTTCTCTAAATATGAAATTCAGTGTAATTTACCCAAAGATTTATGGGTTGCTTTATGCTTGAGCCAACACTAATTGGTTGTGTTTTTGTTTTCATATTGTTTATTTTCTTTTTGTTTTACATGTTTATGGAAACAAAACATCGTTTTTTTTGTTTTGTTTTTTTTTTATCATTTCCAAATTTTGTGCAAAAATAGTTTTCGCAAATGCAAAAGCAACTTTTGAGTGTTTCTAAAATGTGAGTTGTTTTAAAATAAAAAATAAAAATTCTTAAGAATTGTGTTTGAAAACAATTCGGCAAATAATTTTATTATTTTTAATTATTTTTAATTTTCAAACACTGAAAACACATCCAAAACTGTAAAACAATCAAATGGAGAACTAGTTTTCAACAGTTACTGTACTCATGATCTCAAGATCAAAGTTCCACATTATTGTTCCATCACATCAACAGCACTCAGTTTGAAAATGGTGTTAATCTGGCGATTTTTAGGCATTTTCCTTGGCTTAGCATTGTGTTTTTAGAAAAATTACAGTTATAACCCTAGTGATTTTTAACAATTGCAATTAACTCCCTGAGATTGTTGAAATGCATACATTGATCAGAAGATACATAAAAATTTAGCAAGATCCACCATGTTTGGTAAGTGTTAAAAAAGTCTAGATAAACCATAAATTATCTCCGTAACCCCCATTTTTTTATTATAAAAAAAAAAGTTTCACCAACCATCACTTTTAACAAAAAAAAAAAAAAGTTTATTTATATCTGATTTTAGCAAAAGTCACTTCTTAGCTATTTAAGCCAATTTTTTTTTTCCTTTCTAATTTCTTTAATTGACAATAGAGATATTAAAAAAAAAAAAAAAAAAAAAAAAAAAAAAAAAACAGAATCCACCACATTTGACAAGTGCTAAAAAAGTTATTCATTTTCTTAATATTTTTGTCTTTTGTTAAAAAAAAATTATATTAAAGAATATTATTGTTCAACTCCTTATAGTTTAAAAGGATATAAGTTCTTTTATAAAATTTAAAACCAAAAAAAGGAAAAAAAAATTAAAATTAAAATTTTTAGTAGCAATTAATAATTTGAACACGTGTATTTAAAACAAACTATTTTTAGACCAATAATATTACGACACATCATTATGGCATATGTGAATATTGATCTCATTCTAATTGTAGTAATATAATTTAAAGAATAATTTAATTTTGAAATTTTATTTTATAATTTAATAAAGGATGCATAATTTAATGAATGAATATTGATATCATTCCAATTATAATAAATAATTTAAGTACGTGTCCAAATTTGAAATTTTATTTTAAGAATATAAAATTTAATTTATAGACCAATCATATTGTGACATGCATTAACACAAATTAAACAAGATCAAAAAAATGAGAAAAAAAACAATTGCAATTTTCAACCTTAATGAGATGATAATATTTTGCAATTATAATAATACATAGATTATGAATTTAAATTTTGTGCTTAAATAAGGTAGTCAATAGAGATTTTGATTTTTAAAAATAATTTTGTATGAAATTTTGAAACTCTCATAATATCTTTTCTTAAAAATATTCTTTTGTAAAATATATGGATATATAGATAATATCAACATTACTTTTATTACTCCTTAATACAAAAATTATGAACTAATTATGATAATTTAAATTTGTATTTAAAACTTATAAATCATAGGATAAATTACTATAATTTTAAATTTATATCGTGCCAATTTTAAATTTAAATTAATATATTACTTTCTATATTTAGTGGCCCTCAAATTTTAATTTTGAAATGGATTAACATATTTTCCATTTTTTAAAGATTTTATATAATTTTCATTTAAAAATCATAAATTAAGGGATATTAATTTTTATTATTATTTTTTCTTGAATGAGAGCTAACAAATAGAAAATGTTTAAAATTTTTAAAAATAAAAAAATTAAGAAATTTAGATGGGGATATTGGAACTTTTAAAGGCATTGTGAGTTAAAAACCTCATTTTGCTTGTATAATATATAGATAGATAGATTATCCATAAACAAAACTTAATATAATTATATATACTAAAAATATTTAACCAATTAATTTTATTCTACTCTTTTCACTTTTTTTTTAAAAAAAATTAAATAGAAAAAATTGATAATGAATCCAATCTAAGAAAAATATAAGGCATTATATGCAATGAATATTTTTTTGTTAGTGAGAAATCTGCACTTTATGAAATTAATATGGTAAGAAGTCTTAAACAACATTTTGTTTCCAATTTTATCCTTTGACTTCTTTTTTTTTTTTTATCTATTTGATTTTTCGTTGACTATCTGTTCAAATATATATCTATCTATTCAAAATTTTTAACTATCTATTCAATTTTTCCCCTATATGTTTAATTTTGTCCCCTAAATGTTATCTATCCATTCAATTTTTTCCCTAAATTCTCTTTGATTAATATTTTTTCCTAAGTTCTGCCTATCTATTAATTTTTCTTATCTTTTAAAACAATAATTTCTTATCCATTACTCAAATTTTGAAGCCCATTTTTTCCTTATCTGTTGAAATTTTTTATTCTATCTATGTGAATTTTATATCTATTAAAATTCTATGTGTGAGAAATTTCTACTATCTCTAATTTCTATCTGTTGAAATTTTTGTCTTAGTAATTTTTATTATCAAAAGAGCTAACATAGATTTGATCATTTGTTTTTCAAATCACATTTTTCATTTCTCAGACTCTACTATATTTTAGATCACATCTCCACAGTATAGGATTTCTTGCTTACTTGTTTGTTTCCAGAGAAAATATAGTGAGAAAAAAAATTCTTCATCAATTCTCAGGGCTTCTTTGAGACTTTTCTTTGTACAAAATTCAAACAATATATACATAGTATACATCAAATGGGGGCATAGAACTCTTCGAACTCAAACTTCAAATGTGGTGGTGTTGGCGCCGCTCGGCATCGATGGAGTGGATACAGACTAGGCTTTGGTTTGGAAAGAGAGATCTGAGAAACAATGGATGTCACGCCCAAATTTTTAATTACTCGGAAACATTACCAAAAGCCTTTAATTTAGGTCCTTTTTTTTTTTTTTTTTTTTGCAACTATCTATTACCCTTGAGTAATAGAAACATAATAATACATGTTCTCACTCTCCATGAATACAACAATAATAACAATACTTGCCAACTTCCACTGAGGAGATACAAATAAATAATTGCCAACGTCGATGTAGATATTTCATTTCTTTCACATCTACTATGAAATTACACCTAAAAGATACATGAACTTCTTAACTCTCCAACCAATCAATCCGAATTCTCTTCCTATGAGAAAAATGAAACAACAAGGGATGAGCACAATTGCCCAGTAGGAATCTCATAGTTCTAAAACAATAACCATCATATAGATAGAAATGATCATGCATGCAGGGTGATACCACATAGTAATGTGACGTTTTATAATTTCAAAATATCATACGTAGAGTACCTTTTTCTTAAAATTTATTTAAGCATTTAAGAAAAACCTTCAGCCATAAAAATTATCCATTATCATCAGAAAACCATAAATCCTTCATAAATCCTTCTTGAAAACAAATATGTTTAAGGAACAACACATTTTAAATTTATTAACCAATTCCAAAATATTCCTCATTTAATTTCTATTTTAATATTCCTCTTTTTATTTCCATTTTCTCTTTTTACTAATTACATTTATTATAACTCCATAACCTCAAGTTCAAGTTCTCTTAATACTCAAAAACAGCCCTCATACACTCCATTTCCACATGTCTATTCATATTTGTTGTAACTTTTTAATGTAGAAATCCAAATCTCCTTTATATTCAATAACAATTCTCATACACTCAACTCCTACTTGTCTAACAACTACATCACATCCACACTTGCATTATCAATTATAATTCATCATATCACAAGAATAATAAACCCTTTTAATTCAATTTCTCCATTAATTACAAAACAAAACTCTTAATCTTTCCTTATAGTTACAAACAACCCGGCAAATTTGTTATCACCAACCCCTTATCCAGTTACTGTTTCATTATCTATTTTTTTCAAATAATTTCTATATGCATATCCCCTTCCATGCCAAATTACAAATCAAGTTGTAATTTCATAAGTTCATCTCAATTCACACATATCATCACCGACTCAACCCATTTCACAACAAATTCCACCTTTTGCCGACTATTATACGGCGAGAAGTGAACTCCCAAAAACCATTTTCTCAAAAATCATATTTTTCCAAAACCCATGTTTTTCCACATTTACTGACTGTCATACGGCAAGACATGGACCCTCAAAAACATTTTCAACTTTAAAACCATCCCCACATTTGCCGCTATTATACGGTAGAAAGTGGGCACCCAAAAACATTTTCAAAACCATCCGTTTTTCCATTTTTGCTAGTACAATACGGCAGGATTTTGTGGACACCCAAAAATCATTTTTCCACTTATGCCGACTACAATACGGCAGGACTTTATGGACACCCAAAAATATTTTTTTCACATTCGTCCAGCGATAAGCCTAGACAGGGCATTTGGGCACCTTGAATTCAAAACCACCCCCACATTTACCGACTCTTATACGGACAGACGTGGGCACCGAAAGACATTTTCCTCTTTTTCTTTTTGAGTCCCTGCGAGGGTACCAATTACAACACAACCTAACACCACCCAACACAACTCAACACAACTCAACCCAACTCAACACAAATCAACTTAACTCAACTCAACACATTTCAACATAACTTAATGCAATTCAACATAACACACAACAAAATTCAGCACAACCCAATTCAACACTATTCAATATAATTTGACATAATTCAATACAAACTCTTAAACCTCCACATCATCATTTCATCACAAAGCTCATATCATCCATACCATTAGTAATTTCTTTTCCCCAAGTTTGGTTTCATATTATGACATAATTTAAAATATCAACCTTGAGGGTTCAATCGCAACTTTTACATAAATTTTCGAACTCTTTACAATTTCAATTAAACTTGTACATGTGTAATTTGATGCCTCAATTTCATGATACTACTTTCAATTTAAGCAAAACCATCATCTATCTTCATGGACCAAACTAGGGTTTTTAAGAGAAATGAAAGCTTTTCACAAAACACATTTTATTCCAACCCTTCTATTGCTTTTACACCCAAACTCATAACCCAAGATCATAACCCAACAAGTAAACCGCAACTCTTCAAACCCTAACCCCCAATCTCATGATTAATCACAATATGCAAAAAAATATAACCTTGTATTTATATAAAGATAATGCCACAAATCTATCTATAAATGAGAGTATTGAAGGAGAACTAGAAACCCCTACCTCTTGAAGCAAAGAGATGACAACCCAAAAATCACTAGCGATGAAACCATGAAACTCTTGGATCAAAAGGAAGCCCTTGACAAGATCTACAATCTTTCTCAAAGGACCAAGGTGAAAAGATCACTCTAGGTGAGTAGATCTAGAGATCTAAGTGAAAAAGTTTGAGTTTACAGAGAGAGAGAGAGAAGAGAACTCCCGGTGTAGAGAGAGAGAGAGAGAGAAGAAGAGGAAAAGTGAAATGAACAAGTGTTTGGAGCCTATTTATAGTGGCTAGGCACTAATAGAACAATTGCCCCAAAGTCAAATGAAAAGAACAAGTTAAAAACTCCCAAAAAGTAGGGCCCAAACCGACCTAAAAATATGAAAATTACACACAAGGGTCAACCTTTCAGACAGAGGTGCCGACCTTTCAGGAAGAAAAGCTGAGACACTAATGTGTGCAAAGGACAAGGTGTTGACACCCCCTAAACTGGTGTTGACACTAAATTTCAGCAAGCAAACCCCAGATTCTGCAATAGACAAGGGTCGACACCTCTTAGACTAGTGTCGACCCTAAAGGCCAACAAGAAAAGGCAAGTGTCGACACTAAATTTCAGCAGCGATCTAGGAACACAACAACAAGATAGTGTTGACACCTCCAAGGTTGGTGTCGACCCCAGAACAAAATTTCCAAATTTCCAAAGAACTTTTCAATGTAAACAAATGTGAACGAACAATCCCAACAAGTTTAAATCGAATTGTACTCCTTCAAAACCAAGATATAACAACTCCATAGACTCCCAAAAGAAAATAAAGGAATTAAATACACCCACCAATAGATTAAAGGATACAAGTGTTACAAGGGAGATCTAAGATTAGGCACATTATTATCCATATATATATTTATATATATACTATATTATCTAAGACTATAATCTAATTTATGGATAATATTCTCCATTAAAATGCAACTTTATCAGATTGATTAAAAACAATAGATTCCACTTCACCTTGATGCTAAACATAGCACTAATTTACTTGCAATTTTGGCATTGGAAAATGATTTGTGGCTCAAAATGTCTCTCCCCGAACGACCCAAAAATGGTACATGCTCTCTCTATTTTTTCTCTTCTTCCATATCTCTCTTTCTCATTCCCAATAACCACTTTCCTCTCTCAACACTTGAAAACCTCTAGAGCTGCGATTCAACTCGTCCGCAAAACCCATCTCATTCAAAGCTGCAATTCAAGGATTTAAAAATCTCTCGCTCTCTCGCTCATCGTTTTCAGAATCGGAGTTGCGATTGAACTCTTGAAAACTCAGGTCAGTCCTCCCGCTCTCATCCCTCTCGTCACTGTGTTGGGTAAAGAAACCGACTCAGGTCACTGATCCCTCTCTCATCCCTTTCGTCTTTGTGTTGGGTAGACAAGTTGGAGTTGACTCCTTTCATAGAAACTCGACATCGCAAAACTAGGGTTTTGCTGTGGCTTGAATTTCTGTATTGTGCCTTCAATTACTGTTAAAGTTATGATTTTCCCATCATTTTGTGTGATGATTTGTGTCTTGCACTACGATAGAAACCCAAATTTAGGATTCTTATTTATTTATTTTTTTAAGTTAGGATTGTATAACTATATTGTATGAATTTTTTTTGGGGGGATTATGAATTTAGGATTGTTATTTTCATTTGAGAGTTGGATTCTGAATTTAGGATTGTGAATGTTAGTGTTTATGAATCTGCATTGTTGTTATTTTTGGGATTATAAATGTTAGTGCCTTCAATTGCTGTTATTTTTATTTGAAGTTGGATTAATTTTTTTTGGGGATTATGAATTTAGGATTGAATTTAGAATTTAGGATTGTTATTTTCATTTGATTTGGGGCTTGTAAATTTAGGATTCTTACTTGGATTTTACAGTTAGATGATATGGATCTGAATTTTATGAATATAGGTATGTTTTGTTTTATTTTTTGACTTCAATCTGCATTGTTGGAAATTTTGTTTGGGGCTTATATAAATTTAGGATTGTTATTTGGATTTAAGACTTAGATGTCAGTTATAGTGATCCTGATTTAGACCCGACCCATTATTACTTTTGAATTCGGGAAACCATATTTGTGATGATCGTTCCCTTCTCCTCATGTCTAGTTTTGGCTTCAGGGGGTCGACACCATGCTTGTTGGTGTTAACACTGCCTTTTTTTCTTGGCCTTGTTCTTCTCCAAGGGTTGACACCAACCTTGGAAGTGTCGACACCAACTTGCTGTTGCTTTCCTAGATCACTACTGGAATTTGGGATCGACACTAGCCCTTGGTGGTGTCGACACTTGCCTTTTCTTGTTGGCCTCAAGGGTCGACACCAGTCTGGGAAGGGACCACCCTTGGCTATTGCAGAATCTAGGGTTTAGTTGTTGAAATTTAGTGTCGTCACCTTGAGTCTAACTGCCTGTAGCCAAACACAAGTGTCTTAGCTTTTCTTCTTGAGTGTCGACACCACTGTTGCAGGGGTCGACCCCTGTGACTCTTTTTCCAGATTTTGTTCGGCTTGGGCCCTAATTTTTGGTGATTTTTGACTTGTTCTTTTCATTTAACCTTGGAGCTACTATTTTATTAATACCTAGTCACCCAAAGTCTCTTTCTCTCATTAGTTGTTTCTCTTTATTTCTCTCTCACCCATAACTCTCTCTTTCTTTCAAAACTCATTTTTTCCCACTTACATCCTTAATTTACTTACCTAGAGGTGTCTTCACACCTTGATCCTTTGAGATAACTTGTAGATCGTGTCAAGAGCTTTCTTTTGATACGAGTAGGTTGTGATTTCGTTGACGTGGAGTTTTTCTGAGTTCTTCTCTTCCACCTTCTAAGCTTGAGGTAGGGATTCTTCGCACCTCCTTATGGGTTTTAACTTAGCTATATGTTTTATAAAACCATCTTGTGAAAGAAATGGGCTTTTGAATAAATCTTGGGTTTTGGTTCTAAGTTAAAAGGAGGGGTTTTCAAATGGTTTCATGGAAATGATTGTGGGGCTTGGGAATGAGGTGTTAAGATAACAAAAAAGTTGGTTTTTTTTGAAATTTGGAAGTGATCTTGAAAAAATGAGGAGGGGGGGGGTTTGCCATAAATGTTGATTCTTTTTATAAATAATGATATTGATGTTTGAGACATGGAATTTTATTGTTATTGATTAAGATGGTAGAGTTAGGTATGTATTACCACTCATATCTCAAAATTTGGAAAGTTTATTTTTATGGAAATTATTTTATCTATTTAGAGATATCTGTTTTGAGCTATTGGTGGAGGATAGCTATGATTGTTGTAGAAATTGCATGAGGACTAAGAGAATGAAAACTATTTCTCATCCATTGCATCGAGCATTGTCATACATTTACACATTTGTAATAATTACATTGTTTTGAGAAAATGGTGAATACTTGGTGAATCTGGGTAAGAGTTGTGGTTACTATGATAAGTTGGCCTATGTGTCCTTGGTGAAAGACCAGAAACCTACGCGGATAGGTATCGAGCCTTATGGTTAATGCCGATAAAAATGACAAAAGAGTAGTGCTTGTATAGCCTACTATCAGACACGTACCTAGAGATTCACAGAGTTGTATTCACAAACTGGTTTTCTATAAAAAGGAAAGTTTTTCATGAATGGTAATATAAACCTAGCATGGCATGATTTGAAAGAGATATAAAATGTTTTGTCATGAGCATTGCATGTGCATTTTACCCTTATAGCTTTGTTAAGATTCATATGTTGTGCTGGATTATTTCTACTGGGCTTTGGCTCACCCTATGTAGGAAAAACATTTCAAGTGCTGATGATATGCATCCGCCAAGGCAATAGTTTGGGAGGACATGGAACAATAGCTTCATTTTGTTTAAACTGTGTATTTGTTTTGTACAAGCCAAGGGCTTTTATATGTATTGGGATCTAAATCCATCTTGTTGTAACAAAGTACTAACTTGGAAAGATGTAAGCCTTTAGGGCATTCTCTTATTTGTTTATCTTTCATTTTGTTCCTCACCATGTAACACATGCTATAGATTTAGGGTTAGACTTATGAATGCATAATTGCATGTGTTACTCTTTTGTATAAGAAATTGAAATTAATTGAAGTGCTTATCTCTTCTTATGACGTCTTTCAATCAATATTGTGGATGGGTTGTTGTATTTAATTGTGGATGTCTTGTTGTATTTAATTCGGGGCATTACAACTTGGTATCAGAGTGTACCGGGTTTAAATACTTTGGGTATGTAGGAAGTTGTTTTTACCACATTGGGTTCATCTCACTTGATAGAGATATTAGCGTGTATAGTATGCTTATGGATAACATGCGTATGTGACTATATGGGTATGGAATTTAATTTCTAAGATATTGATTGGGTCTACGGGTTTCTAGAATTCTTGTTAGGAGAGCACTTGATCACTGCTGCTTCTAACTAGAACTTTGGTAACACCGCGGGACGATCCTTATCTAGAAAGAAAGTTCGTATGTGTTTATGTACTTATGTGGAATAAATTAAATGTTATCCATCGATTTAGGACACGAGTGAGTTAGCTTCAGCACATTTGTAAATGTGCTAATCTCTGGTGTTATCTTCAATAGGATGTCAGGACAAGGACGTGGTGGTGGTAGGCACGGCAGGCCTAGACGGCATGAGATGCCATTACCGAATGAAATTTCAGTCCAGGAAAAAGGGGTCGGTCAGGCCAATGTAGCCGAACCAGTTGGCCAACAGGCCATGAACACTTTGGCCCATGAAATGGCTGGGGCTTTGTTGTAATCTATGGACATTCTTAGAGATGAGAATCAAGTCTAGGCCCAGGTTGTTGAGACAAGGCTATCTTTCTTGAAGAGGGAGTTCTTTCGGTCTAACTCGGATGAGTTTTTGGGGGATCCGAAGGAGCCATTGAAAGCGGATAAATGCCTTGAGTAGATGGTGAAGATGTTTGAGATACTTGGCATCGAGGATGATGGTTTAAGGGTGACCTTGGCATCTTTCTAGTTTAAGGGAGATGCGGGTCAATGGTGGAAGTATGCGTGGTGGCACATTGGAGTGACTTGGGAGGCTTTCGTCAATGCCTTCTAGGATAAGTTTTTACCTCTCACTGCTAGGGAGAAGTTAAGGGATTAGTTTCTAAAGCTCAAGTAGCTTAGCATACCGGTGGCCGAGTTTGAGGCTGTCTTTACCAGCTTGTCGAGGTTTGTACCAGAACTCATGGCGACTGAGGGACACCGTTGTATCGAGTTCAAGAAGAGGTTGAGGACTGGGCTCTTGTTCAAAGTAGCCTGACGGAACATATGGAACGTCTGGCTAGAGGCAAACACAGAGCCATCAGACAACACAATTAGCTTAGGTCTCAAGGACCATTTAGGGAGCCTCTTTGGCTCAGTCAGTGCATCAGACTTATGCTCCGAGGGGTGAGTAGGTAGAGCAGAGACCTACGGGGTGTGTGTATGCTGTTACCATGCCAGACTTGGTGCCAGCACCTTTGGTAATGAGAGGTACTTTCTTGTTATGCAATTCTATTGTCAATGTGTTGATTGATATGGATGCATCCTGTTCTTTTATCTCGTTTGCATTTGTATTGACATTGGGGTTAGAGTTGGCTCGGTTACCATCTCGACTCAGTGTAGGGTCACCTATTGGTGGTGAGATTGTCTTGAAGCAGGGGTGTCGGGGTTGTGACATAGAGGTTGTCGATTGACAACTTCTTTTTGCATTTGTGTTGATTGACATATCTAGTTTTGACGTTATTTTGGGTATGGACTAGTTGTCGTCGTATCGAGCTGTCATAGATTGTTATCGTTAGAGGGTTATGTAGACACCCCATTTTTGACCGACCTCAAGACTTAGACATCATCATTTGTGCGCTCGATGATTGTGCTTGTTTGTGCTCGTTTTGAGTGCTTGAAGTTCTTGGCGGAACGCCTTGTCTTTGAGCCTCTAAACCCTCTTCGTTTTGTGCTTGTTTTTGGACCAAACCTTGGTGCCTCTGGCCTAGAGGGGGGAAGGGCCTTCTCGGCCACTTTTCCCCCTTGTCGGCCTCTTGTAGTGGTCGGTCGGCTAGGTGAGGTGGCCGGCCGGCCACCTAAAGTGGCTGACGGCCATTTTTCTCTTTTTTCAGATATTTTGTTTGCCAGCTATGCCAGCTGTTGATCACTAAATGCCATCTCCATACACGTGTATGGAGGGATGAATGCAAGCCTTTGGCTTGGATTTCTATATAATAGGCGGCCACCTAAAGTGGCTGACGGCCATTTTTCTCTTTTTTCAGATATTTTGTTTGCCAGCTATGCCAGCTGTTGATCACTAAATGCCATCTCCATACACGTGTATGGAGGGATGAATGCAAGCCTTTGGCTTGGATTTCTATATAATAGGGGGTCTCTCCCCCATTTGAGGAGGTTGGATATTTTGTGAGCAAATTTTCTCTCTCTCTTTCTCTAGAATCCTCTCTCTCTCTCTCTCTCTCTCTCGTTATTTTGTGCTTGAAAGTGAGAATTCTCTACACTTTTGCACTAAGACCCTTGACCAAACATTTTTATCTTGAAGCTGAGGTTCTTTGAGGCTTGGTTTAAGCTTCTAAGGGTGGTTTGAGCTGGAATTTGGACCTGTTTAGTGCTGTGCTTCAAAGGTATAAGGCTTACCTTATTTAAGCTTTGTTTTAGTTGTTTGCTTGGCTATCTTTTTACACTGTTTTTACCTGGTTTTTCAACCATAAAAAACTTTGTTTTTAAGGTTTCAAAATGGTGGTTTGAGTCTTGCTAAGTTAGAGGGTTGTGTCCTCTTTTTGCTCTTTGGCTTATGAAGCCTTTTGTGCCATTTCTTACCACCTTTATATCAAAATTTTTGGGCCTTTAAACCACTGAAATTTAGAGTTATTTCAGTGGTAAAAAGTATGTTTTGAAGTCCAAAAATGGAGGGGTTGGCCTCCCTTCCTTGTTCCTTGTCTTCTTGCATGCCTAGTTAGCACTACATATTAGCTTTATTTTGTAGATTGTGATAGCTTAATATCAGCATGTTTTAGGCCCTGTTTTTGCATATTTCAACTCTGTTTTGGGTTGGTTGGAGCATTTGTTGCTTGTTTTTTATACTTGTAGTGCAATTGTGCTTACTAGTCTAGCATGCTTAATGGTTTAGCCTATTTTTGTAGCTTATGTTAGCTTAACATCAAGTTGTTTTAGCTACTATTTTGGCCTACCTCAACTCTGTTTTGGACTGGTTAAGTCCTTCGAGGCTTCTGTTGCATGGCTATAGTGTAATGGTCTTCACTAGCTCATTGTTTTGAGGCTTTAAGCATGAAGTGTTTGAGTGGCTTGCATGTTGTAGCATCATTTTGCATGTGATTTAAGTGCATATAGCTCTATCACATTCTCACTTATTTCACTCTTTCATTACTTTTGATAGTTGTGTTTTTAGTCTTGTTTGCAAGCTAACATGTGAGCATGTTTTTCTAGTCTTTCATGTTTTAATCTCAGCATGTTTCAGCCACTATTTTGGCATGTTTTAGCTCTATTTTGAGCTGGTTTGGTCAGTTGAGCTTGGTACTGCATGCCTCTAGTGTAGTGCTCTTCATTAGTTTAGTGTTTTTGGCTTTTGAACATGTCTTGCATGTGTTGCTTGCATGATTTAGTGTCTTTTTGCATGCCATATCAGCACTGAAATGTCTGCAACCTCCCTCTATTCTTCACTTTTTAATTTATTTTGAAAGTCGACTTGAGCCCCTTTTGGCTTGAGTGTGGAATTGAGGCTCTCATGCCTAATGGTTTTAATCCTCCCTTGAGGGTTTCTACTAACCAACAACATGAGGCCTCTTTCATGCTCAAGGCACTTGTGGCTTAGGACCTCTTTCCCATTACAGGACTCTCACTTTGGACTTAACCGGTTAAAGGACTAATCGCTAATGTAAAATGTGTAAACAAAACATGACAAGTAAAACTTGAGCAAGTTAAGCATGTCTTGTTGCATTGCATGTGTTTGGATTGGATCTTAATCCAAACACAAGAAATATGGGATGCTTCATACTCAAAGTGATAAACGTGTAACGTTCCTTGGTTGCCATCACCCTTGATCATGCATGATAGGGTGGTGGTCAGTCTTATTTGTGCATTCATTAAGCTTGTACAAGCTTGACTCTTTGGCCATCATGCATCGAAAATGCTTGATTAGTGGCTTGAGAGCCAAGAGCTACACTTCTTTGAGCTTGAGAAATGATAAGGAGGGTGGCAGTACACATATTTCTTGAAAAATGCATTGCTTTGCCTTTGTTGCCTCTTCTTGTTGTAGCAAAAACAGAAGTCTGGAAAAAGGGGTGGCCGACCAGCCAGTTAAGGTGGCCGACCGGCCACCAGTCAATTTTTGTGCAAATGTGTTTCTGTGTTGGAGCAGAGGCATTCTGGAAGTTGGTACGATGTTCAGAGATCACAACAAGTGCAAGTATAGGCAACCAATGGCAAAGCGATGGATTTTTTGGGAAGAAGCCAACCGAGCATGCATGTCTCCCTTGCCTCTGAGGCCATTTACTTGTTTTATTTAAGTTGCTCTAGCTAGTTAGTGTAGCTAATTGTTCAATTCAAGTGTTGTAATTGATAAGTTTAATTTGGTTTGTAATATTTTAGCTAGCTTAGAATAGTTAGTTAATTTATTTCAATTGTTGTAATTAATTAGTTAGAATAGTTAATTAGTTTGTTTTGTAATAGTTAGCTTAGCTTAGTATAGCTTAGCTTATTCATTTGGACCCTCCTTCGCGAGGGCATAATGTTGTAATAAGTGTGCGTGTGTGTGTGCATGTCTTCCAACCTCATGTCTTTCTCCCTTTTATTTATCTGCTTTTGATGGTTAGATTAGGGTCATGTTTTGATTAGCATACCTTATGCTCGCATGTCTGCATCATTCATTTGTCTTGCATACACCGAAGCTCGGCGCATCATTCAAACTGCATTGCAATTTCAATACTTATTTGAATACCTGTTTCAAAGCATGTTATCAAATTGTTGCATTCATATGCCATCTTAGGTAGCCGAGCCTATTTAGTTGCATTATTGCATGTGTTGCATTAGGCATCTTAACATAGCTAGGATCATGCATTGTTTCTAACTAGCTTTTGTTTTGGCTTGGAGTACACTGTAAGTTTTATGCTTTAGCATGCTTACATGAGTGTGAGTATTTCCATGTTTCGCATGCTTGCCATGAGGCTATGTGCTTAAATGATTAACTGCATGAATGCCTATGGATGAAGGCTTTGTTGCTTGAATTGGAGCAATTCAACGAATGAGAGTTTTAAGCCCACTTTGTGAAGTGGCAAAATCATGTTTTAAGCCTATCATGTTTGATGGCAAATCCGCGTTTTAGTCCACTTGAGGGTGGCAAATTCAAACCATTTTTGAAAACAAACATGAGTTGATTTGTTCCAATTCTTGCGATTTTAGTCTATACTTGCTTGCGTGCGCATCACATAGTAATGTTAGCTAATAATCAGAATAAGAACACATGAGGTTTATAAATAACATATCATGATTAGTAGAGGTTGATCTTTTGATCGGGCGAGCGGGGTGCTCATTTCAGGACCTTCCCCTCTCGTACCCAAGTTCCCGAGCCAAGGAACTTTGGTGACGACGGACACGTGGCCTTTGGGATGAGTCAGGGTTTCCTAAATTTCCCAAAATAAAATATTTAGGGGGCGACTCTGTAATCTGGCAAAGCAGTTTAGTTTTGGCATCATTTGATTTAAAATCGATTTTCCAAAATGATTTGCCGGATTGGACTCTTTAGTGTTTATCAGTCTCACATTGCACTTTGTGAGATTAGATTCAAAACCTTGACAGGAGTCTGAACTGTAGGACCAATTCGAGCTCTCCGAAAGGGGGGCATGTAAAAGTCAAGTCTCCAGTTTCTGGCGACTCTGCTGAGTATTTAGAGAACTTGACTCGAACTCATGATATGTTGTTTTATCTACATTTATGTGTTTCTTTGCATTGCATTTGCATCGGTGCGCCTAAGTCACAGTGTTTGCCATCTGCTATTCCTGAGCGATTTGCCGGAGGCTTGGAAAAGCTTGCCATAAGGCTGACCGGTTATGGGCTCTGCCACGATGGGAACACAAACCTTGGATTTGGACTGCTGCTGTACCGTTTGATCCTCCTTTCACTTCTCGGTGTTAGGAGCGAGAGGTATATTAGGTGGTCTTGCCGAGGCACCCCTTTTGACCAGTTGACCTAGTTGCATATCGGAAGCCTTAGAGACTGTTCCAAACTAGGACAGGTTACTTACCCGAATACAGGATTATATGAAACCGCATGTGTGCGTAGTGAACCCCTAGCTTCTGACGAAACTAGAACGGGGAAACCCTATCCCACTATAGGGGTGTTTTGGCTCTCACTTGCTTGATATGTGCTTTTAGAGTGTGACTCTGTAGGAATGTATGTTTTAGTGGCAGGTTTGGGTATGAGTTTGAGCGTATCAATTTTTAGGCAGAAATTTGGGATAGAAATCAGTGTTTGAGTACAGATTGTCCAGCTTATGATTTCAACTGTGTGTTGTCCTTGTCTAAGTCGGGATGCTGTGCGTTTGCTGATTGTTGTTTCTTTTTTGCTTTATTTTCTTTTTGCAAGGTAGTATTTCACAATTACTTCCGACGAGGCAGTTTTGCCCCGAGCACTCTGGACCAGAGTCAGGATGATTTACCGATCTGAGGATCTTATTGGAGGACAACCAGTGTTTGCTTTGCTACCCCCGGTTACGAGATAGAGGACAGTCAGGCATAGATCACCGGTTCAACAGTCGCCAATTCAACGGTCACCATCTACGTCACCTGTGCGCAGTTGGGCCCAGTTTTCTACTTCCACCTCAGAAAGAGAGTATACACTGGTTCTGATAGATTAGCACCCCTCAGACAGGATAGAGCATATGATGCGCCAACTTCAACAAACCATCGAGGCCATGTAGCGGGACGCTGCTTGCCAAGCCAAAATTACTGCTCGCTAAACAAAGGTTGCAGCCCAGCAGGCTGAATTGATTGCTAGGCTTCAACAGCAATAACAACAACAACTGCAGTAGGCAACAACTTTCGCATCCCACCCATCTCCTGTAGATATTCCAGTACCCAGAGCTCCTGCTGCCACAGCCAATGTCCAGGAGACATCCTAGTGGATCCGATTCCACCCCAAACTTCCAAAGCACCGGCCTACCCAACTGAGGCCCCCTTTGAGTTCAAGGTCGACCCCACCACTTTGAAAGTGAGCAAGCTTAAGAAGCTTTTCAAACGAGCTCAGGGCATCAACTCGATCCCAGATATAGAGAACGGCTACATAGATTCGGCGGTGACATTGCCGGATAGATTCAGCAGTGACACATCGGAAGCCTTAGAGACTGTTCGAGATTAGGACAGGTTGCTCACCCGAATATAGGATTGTATGAAACCGCATGTGTGCGTAGTGAACCCCTAACTCCTGACGAAACTAGGATAGGGAAACCCTACCCCACTATAGGGGTGTTTTGGCTCCCACTAGCTTGATATGTGCTTTTAGAGTGTGACTTTGCAGGAATGTATGTATCAATTGTAGGTCTGGGTATCAGTTTGAGGGTATCAATTTTTACGTAGAAATTTGGGGCAAAAATCAGTGTTGGAGTAGAGATTGTCCAGCTTATGATTTCAACTGTGTGTTGTCTTTGTCTAAGCCGAGATGCTGTGCATTTGTTGATTGTTGTTTCTTTTTTGCTTTATTTTCTTTCTGCAAGGTAGTATTTCACAATTGCTTCCGATGAGGCAGTTTCCCCTCGAGCACTCTGGACCAGAGTTAAGAGGATTTACCGATCTAAGGATCTTATTGGAGGACAACTAGTGTTTGCTTCGCTACCCCCGGTTATGAGATGGAGGACAGTCAGGCATAGATCACCGGTTCAACAGTCGCCAATTCAACGATCACTATCTACGTCACCTGTGCGCAGTTGGGTCTAGTTTTCTGCTTCCACCTCAGAAAGAGAGTATACACCGGTTCTGATAGATTAACATCCCTCGGACAGTATGGAGGATATGATGCGCCAACTTCAACAGACCATCGAGGCCATGCAGTGGGACGCTGCTCGCCAAGTGGAAGTTACTGCTCGCCAAACAGAGGTTGCAGCCCAGTAGGCAGAACTGATTGCTAAGCTTCAACAGCAACAATGGCCCTGTTTGGTAGAGCTGTGGGAAAGTGCTTATAGCTTATGCCTAAATAGCTTATAGCTTATAACTATGACCATAAGCTGATTTCCAACTTATTCTTAAAGCATCTCCTGCCCCACTCAAAGAATAAGCTGATTTCTGACTTCCAAAAAGCTATAAGCTATAATCTATAAGCTAAACCAAACACATCAAAATAGCTTAAATTAAGCTGAAAGCTGAAATAAGCTGTAATTAAGCTCTGCCAAACAGGCACAATAACAAGAACCGCAGCAAGCAACAGCTTCTGCATCCCACCCACCTCTTGTAGATATTCGAGTAACCAGAGCTCCTGCTTCCACAGCCAATGTCTAGGAAAATGCGGATATCCCGGTGGATCCGATCCACCTCAAACTTCCAAAGCACCGGCCTACCCAACGGAGGCCCCCTTTGAGTTCGAGGTCGACCCTACCGCTCTGAAAGTGAGCAAGCTTAAGAAGCTTTTCAAATGAGATTAGGGCATCAACTTGATCCCAGATATGGAGAACGGCTACACAGATTCGGCGGTGACATTGCCGGATAGATTTAAAATGCCACACATAAACTACTTCGACGGTTCGGGTGATCCTATGGTTCACTTGCGGCTATTTTCAGATATTCTGCGGCCGATAGGCCTGACTAGATTGCAGAAGCTATCCCTCTTTGGCCAGACCCTGTCAGGTATTGCGGCTATTTGGTATGCTAAACTGGAAGATTCTGTGAAGAGGAGCTGGGAAGTGACGGCCGAGGCCTTTGTCGCCCAATATTCTTATAACACTCAAATCGAGGTCATAACTCGTGATCTCGAGGCAACTCGGCAAGACCCAAAGGAGGGCTTTTCCGACTTCGTCACTCAGTGGAGGGCCAAGGCCACCATGATGACCACCAAGCCAGTTAAGAAGGACTAGATAAGAATGGTTGTTCATAATTTGCAACCGAAACTGCTGCAAAAGATGATTGTCGTACCCCTCCATACATTTGCTAACCTTCATGAAATAGCGGTGCAGATAGCGGATGCGATAAAACAGGGTCCGACCGACCATGAAAAGGAGCAGCCCAAGAGGGCTTTTACAAGCAGTTCAAATGCGGCTACGAGTAGCAACGTAGCTGCGAGGACCTCTGATGTTGGTATGGTCACCACCACACCGAAAATAGCCACCCCCTTTACTGGTACATCCAGAACCACCTCACAACCTGCAAGGTACCCACCCCGGGGCCAGAGGGTTTTCACCCCACTCTACATTTCTCTATCCAAAGCCTTGGGGGTACTAATCAAAAAAGGACATCTGAAGCCCCTAGAGCCACGTCCGTTGCCTAATCCCCTCCCTCCTACACACAACCCGACCAAGTATTGCACCTTCCATCAGCAGCATGGTCATGATACCGACCCATGCTTTAGACTCCGTCATGAGATTCAGGATCTCATTGACAACAAAGTGACTGCACCTCCTCAGAAGCCTAACATCACTACAAATCCTCTCCCACCACATAACTAACCCCCACTACCCAGGCAAGTAAACCTTATCCAAACAATGGTCGTCCCATACGACCCCAGCATATGCATCACTCCCTCCCACCTGCCTAAGCCGGCACTGTTCATCCCAGAAAACACAGACTTGTGCATGATGAGCGCGTCCATATCCCAACCCGAACTTGTGGTGGTGGCGATGGTAGAAGAAGGTATGCCAGAGGGCTCCATGAGCTTAACTGAAGAAGAGTACAACTCTTGCTGTTACATTGTGCCAACTAGCCAGGCCAGACCAAGGGTGGAATTGCCGAAGGGAATGGACGTTATTGTAGTCCGGGAGGACGAGCCAAGCCAGGGGTTGGATGACTTAGCTGAGCTTGAGGAGGACATCAGTAATCTGTAGTTCTTTAATGAACATGATCTGGGGAATATACAGATTGGCTGGTTTGATATGAACGGATCAACAGATAATAAAGGGTGGCTTAGTGATGAGCCGGATATTGATGAGGGGTCTCAACCAAAGCAGGAACAATTGGAAACAGGAACATCTGCAACGGCCAGAACGGTCGACAACAAAGGGAAGTTGCTGGAGAGCACTGGTACTAAGAATTTTGCTCAAGAATTGGGTAGCTTGTGTATAGCTGATACTGAACAGGAGGCCGCGCTGAAGGCCGCGCTGAAGCAGTTCGAACAGGAAAGAATTGAGACTGACTAGAAGGCTAGAAAAGCAAAAGACCTCGCAGGGATTGATTGTGTTGTGAACACATGAATGATTACAGCGGAACTGGACAGTTGTTTGTCGGTTGCCAAGGGAATGTGGTGGGATGATGAGGATTTGCATCTCGCCCACACGGATGAGGATTGGGGATAGAATCTTCCAGATGATACATGGTATGCTGAGGAAGTCGATCACATGACTCGGAGTGGGCGGTACTTCAAGCCCCCACACCTGGACCAACCAAAAGCATTAGGGAAAGATAAGGAAGCTGAGAAACAGAAAGATAAACTGTTGGAATAAGAAACTGTACTGAAGTAGTTGAAGAAGATTCAGGCGGATATATCTATTTGGGGTTTGCTCATGGCTTCACGGGTGCATATACAAGCAGTCCTATCAACAATGGATAAGGCTAAGCTCTCCATCGACACAACCCCTAAGTAATTAGTGGGACTAATTTTCCCAGGTGGTGCTTCATCGACTTTGACTTTCACAGATAAAGAATTGCCACCTGAGGGCTCTGAACACAACAAGCCACTATACATCTATGTGGAATGTAAAGAGAAGTGGATACTAGTTGTCTTGGTTGATTCAGGATCTGCGATTAGTATGTGTTCGTCGCGCACGGCCTATGCTATCGGTTTGAAACCTGCAGACTTTGTACCAACAGCCCAGGTGATTCGGGCTTATGACAACACAAGTCGGGAAGTGATGGGGACAATTCGGATCAGAACTCAGGTTGGCCTAGTACAACAGGATATTGAATTCCACGTCCTGGATGTTCCAACCACCTTTAATTTACTCCTTGGACGGCCATGGCTGCACCAAGTAAGAGTTGTCTCTTCCACTCTACATCAGATGTTGAAGTACCCCCATGGAAAGGGGGGAGCTATTGTTTTTGGGAACTCTTCCATACATCCGCCGCCAGAGGTTACTACACCGGTCTTGGAAATTGTACACGGCGAGGAGGATGACTTTTTGTCTAGGTTCACCTTGGCCAAGGCCCGGGTAGTGCAAGATATTCTGGCTGTTGATGAGGGATTATATGTCAGTGCTCAATCCGTCTACCTCATGAATAAGCTGCAGCATGTACCCGGAATGGGATTGGGAAGAAGCGGTCGAAAGGGCGTCGCTGCATTTGCCGAAGTGCCACACAACCCTTATACCTTTGGTCTAGGTTGCACGCCTACCAAAGAGGATTGGGCAAGGAAAGGAAAGGAAATGGCAGGAAGGGCCAAGGCTAAACAAACTAGGAAGCACTATGAGTTGGTGTATAGACCTATTCAAGAAACCCTGAACGACTGCTTTGTCCAGAAGGGGGAAGATTTCTCATTTTGTGGCTTTCCTGAGCCATGGCTGAATTTTGAGAAGCGGCGTTTGCTTGGCTTTGAGATCTTTTTCGACCTGCAGGTGCAAGGGGATGAAGTTGCAGAAGAGCAGACTGACCTACTAGCTGAGGCTGAGCAGTGTATAGAGGATGAGTCTGATGGCACAGAACTTGAGATGGGAGCAGCACTGGCTTGTCTCCTCTCGGATCGTCAGATCACACCAGAGAGCTCGGGGGATGACTTCTCTGTTTCCATGATTAGAGATCAATCGGCTGTGGGCCCTTTTTCCGGCATTCTGGATGCATCTATCGCACCCTGCCTCGTTTGGCAGTTTAAGGAGGGCTTTTTGCCCAACAGTTCTGAATCAGGTAGTGAACCGAAATTTGATTCCACAAAGTCTGTGGAGTCGGAATCAGATTCTAGTTCTTCTGAAGTCAGAGTCCGGTATTCCTGGGGTTGATAACCCGGATGCCGTTGTTTTGTCCAGGTCGTCTTTTTCCTTTTCTTTTGAGTCGGTTGTAACCGAGGAATTGGACAAACTGAAAGTTGTGAATGAGAATGGTACCACTGCTGTTTCTGAGTACTTTTCTATTCCACTTGTTTACTCCATTAATCAGAACTTTCAAAACTTTGATAAAAACGACGAGGAAGAAATTCCTCCAGTTTTGAAACATTTGATTGATCGAGAAAAGGAAAGGTTTGTAAAACCCTTGGTTGATGAAATCACTTCAATTAATGTTGGTACTGAGAACGATCCGTGTCTGGTCCAAATCGGGTCCACGTTGTCTTTGGAGGAACGTGAGCTCTTAGTTGCTTTATTAAAAGATTTCAAAGATGTTTTCACGTGGTCCTACGAAGACATGCCTAGAATCGATCCTGAGATTGTACAGCACCGGATCCCTCTCGACCCTGAGGCCTGACTCGTCAAGCAGAAGCTTCCAAGAATACACCCGAATTAGGTTCTGAAAATCAAAGAAGTGGTCACCAAGCAGATAGATGCAGGGTTCCTATTAGTATCTGAGTATTCTACTTGGTTGGCCAATATTGTTCCGGTGCCGAAGAAAGATGGCAGAATTCGGGCGTGTGCGGATTTCAGATATTTAAACAAAGCTAGTCCAAAGGAGGACTTTCCTCTACCGCACATCGATGAATTGGTGGAATTCACCGTAGGCCATGCGTTGCTCTCATTTATGGATGGGTTCTCCGGGTACAACCAGATCTTGATGGCACCCGAGGATAGGGAGAAGACTGCCTTCACCACACCGTGGGGAACCTACTGCTATAGGGTGATGTCGTTCGGTTTGAAGAATGCTGGGGCTACTTATCAATGAGCTGCAACCACTATCTTGCACGACATGATCCATAAAGAGGTTGAGGTGTATGTGGACGACATGATTGTCAAGTCCAAGGAAAGAGAAGGCCACTACACCGCCTTGAAGAAATTTTTCTAACGGATTAGAGAGTATCGGTTGCGACTAGATCCTCAGAAATGCACTTTTGGTGTCACAGCAGGGAAAATGCTAGGGTTCGTGAATACACAAAGGGGTATTGAGGTCGATCCTTCCAAAATCAAGGCCATCCTAGAAATGCCACCACCAAGGACTGAAAAGGAGGTGCGCGACTTTCTGGGTAAAGTGCAATTCATAAGACGGTTTATTGCAAAATTAACCTTGACTTGTGAACCATTATTTGGTCTCCTGAAGAAAGGAAAGAAATTCCAATGGGATGACCGATGCGAAGTTACTTTTGAACAGATCAAGCAGTATCTACAGAACCCACCCGTGTTGTCACTGCCAGAGCCAGGGAAACCATTGATTTTGTATTTGTCAGTAACCGACACGACCATGGGCTGCATGCTTGCGCAGGAATCTGAGGATAAAGTAGAGAAGGCCATCTATTACCTGAGCAAGAAGTTGCTAGAATATGAGATCTGTTACACTCTGCTGGAGAAGGCTTACTTGGCCTTGGTATACGCTACCAGGAAGTTGAGGCACTACCTGTTAGCTCACTCCGTAATTCTAGTTTCAAGATTAGATCCCAGCAAATATCTCTTTGAGAAGCTAGCACTTATGGGTAGGCTAGCCCGTTGGTTGCTTCTTCTCTTCGAATTTGATTTGAAGTACATGACTCGCAAGTCTGTGAAAGGAAGAGCGGGTGGTGGAGTTCCTAGTCGATCACCCAGTGAAGGGAGACGAAGCAGTAGAGTATTTGTTCCTAGATGAGGCCATTCTGCAGGTCGAAGAAGAGATTTGGACTATGCACTTTGACAGAGCATCTAACCAGTACGGGTATGGGATAGGGGTGTTGCTGATAGCGCCCAACAATTCCCATATACCTTTAGCTTTCAAACTCTGGTTCAAGGTATCTAAGAATGAAGCAGAATATGAGGCATGTATCACTGGCTGGGAAGCCGCCCTGGAACTAGGGGCAAAACGGTTGGACGTCATTGGGGACTCGAACTTGGTCGTGTCTCAAGCGAAAGGAGATTGGAAGGTTAAAGAAGAAACGATGAAAATTTATCACCAAACCCTGGACGTTCTGATTCCTAGGTTTAAGAAGCTAACCTTCACCCATTTGTTAAGAGAGAGCAACAGGTTCACTGATACTTTATCAACTCTATCTTCCATGATAGACATCCCTTTGGGAGTCCAGATGTGTCCAATCATTATTGAATAGAGGTATGTGCTGGCCTATGACCTGATTACTGCAATAGATGAAGTACAAGATCAGAACCCCTGGTATCATGATGTCTGGAACTTCTTGGAAAAGGAGGTTTATTCACTAGGGGCAAATGACAAAGATAAAAGGGCAATACGGCCAATGGCTGCTCAATTTATCATCTGCAGGGGTAAATTGTACAAACGAGGCCATCTGGGAATGCATAAGCTGTGTGTTGATGAAAAAGAGTCAATGCGCCTAATGGAGGCCATCCACGGAGGAGAGTGTGGATCGCACATGAGTGGAGTGATGCTAGCTCGGAAGATTCTCAGACAGGGTTACTACTGATCAACCATGGAGAAGGATTGTATTGGTTTTGTTCGGCGATGCCACAAATGCCAGATCCATGCAAATCGCATGAACATCCCGCCGTTGAAGCTGTACAACATGACTTCTCCATGGTTGTTTTCAGTCTGGGGAATTGATGTTATTGGGGAAGTTACTCTGAAGGGGTCAAATGGGCATGAGTACATCCTGGTGACAATAGACTACTTTACAAAGTGGGTCAAGGCCCAATCCTACGTAGTGCTGAAAGCATCGCACGTAGCCAAGTTCATTAGGAATAATACCATCTGTTGTTATGGGGTCCCAAATGAGATCATTTCGAACAATGGTTCCCACTTCAAGAAAGAAGTGATCGACTTGTTGGAGAAATACAACGTGGCTTTTCATAAGTCATCCACATATTGGCCACAAACCAACGGAGCTGTTGAGGCCGCCAACAAGAACATCAAGCACATTTTATAGAAGATAATGGAACCCTACAGGGACTGGCCAGATAAGTTGTCATTTGCTCTTTGGGGCTACAGAACATCAATTCGGACTTCTACTGGGGCAACTCTGTATTCTCTCGTTTATGGGATGGAAGCTGTTCTTCTGATTGAAGTTGAAGTTCCGTCGTTGCGGGTTATGGCTGAGTGCCAGATAGCAGAAGTGGATTGGCAGTAGAGCAGGTTTGAGGAACTTATGCTGTTCGATGAGAGGAGGCTGAAAGCACGTCCAAGGTTATCAACGAAGGATTGCCAGGGCTTTCAACAAGAAAGTTAAGTCTAGGAATCTAAAAGAAGGGAATTTGGTGCTCAAAGACAACCGAGCTCCCATCCATGACCCTAGGGGCAATTTCAGACCCAATTGGACTGGTCCTTACATCATCAAATCTATTTGGTCCGGTGGAGCTGTCGTTCTTATGGACTTAGATGGCCTCGAATTCTCCCAACCAATCAACATGGACAAGTTGAAGAAATACTATCCTTGAGAGGCTCGCTAGGTCGAAAACCCGAAAGGGCAACCTACGCAAAAGTTAGAGCACAAAAAATTTGAAAAAAGAAAAAACTGAGCTCGCAAGGTTGAAAACCCGGAAAGGGCGGCCTTGGCAAAAGTTAGAGCGCAAAATAAAAGTATTAATACCCGAGTGAACCTGAACCGAACTACATAAGGCTTGATTCCCATCTTTGGGATTCATAGGCAACTTCATTCTGAAGTCCAGCCATAAACACTTCCAAACCAACTGTGTCCATGTGATTGTTTTGGTCATCTTTGTCTTTTCCGCATCCAAGAGTTCGGTTGTGATCTTTGCTATCAGAGCTGGTTACAGTACAGTGTTATTCAAACAAGGGGCAACTTTCCAGTTATTGCATTCGGGGTTGTGCATCTCGAGGATAGATTCTGGGTGTGTCTAGTTGTGATCCTTATCGAAAATGGTTTTGAAAAGTTATAATAAAAGTTGATTTGGTTCAAATTAATCTTTTACAACTTAGACCATTTTTGGACGAAAAGAAAATTTTCAGTATCCATAACCTTCAATTTCATTGATTTCAATACAGAGTTCTTTATCTCTTGATACAAATTGAAGTTGCTTTTTATTACATTCAAAAGAAAAAACTTGAAAGTTAGATTAAAGCGATAAACTTGGGGCATAGCTGAGTCAGGTGTTCCTGCGTCCCCTCCCAGAGCTTGTGGAAGCTTCAGATGCTAAAGTAGGCCCGGTTTGTGCCTCATCTTC
Source organism: Camellia granthamiana (assembly GCA_036172215.1). NCBI lineage: Eukaryota > Viridiplantae > Streptophyta > Magnoliopsida > Ericales > Theaceae > Camellia > Camellia granthamiana. The sequence continues at coordinate 73,014 of JAXFYN010000533.1, forward strand.
AAGCCAAGCTATGCATTCTCTAGAAAGGGCGCACTTGAAATTGGGAGTGGGAGCCAGAAGTTCTCTTGACCTCCATGCAGTGAGGTATCGAGCTAGCTGTGTGCCTCGGATCGGAAATGATGCTAGGTACTCTACCCCCTCTTCTGGGCAAGTCTGGTCGTGTCTGAGCTGACACCAGAACTGAAATAGAAAGAAGAAGCCATAGTGTGTTAAGCCAATCAACTGAATACCAGGTTGTCGAGACATGTTGTAGCTCATCTCAGGCAGATCAAACCAAGGGCAACGCCAAGCAATGTGAACAGCAGACCTGTTACATATCCAATGCAACCACTACCTCTTATTTGGGAAATCGAGTAGCCATTGGTGAAAGAAATAGCTGCGTGCCAAATATGCAGGGCAAGCGTCCACTACTTTCAACCTATCCATGAGCCATACCTGGGGAGGGATGTAAAATAAGCGTGATTAAAGAATAGAGAGGTGTACATGGAGAGAAAAGTGAGAAAAGGGTTTTGAGAGAAAAATAGAGCCTGAGGGCCGAGTGATGTGAGAAATACATGTGAGAAGGGTGGGAAACATTACCTGTAAGAGTAGTGGACTTCCTGCAAACTTGGTTGTCTCCCGGCGATGGAAAGCATCCAAATCCATTAAAGTCTTGGCCAGTGCTAAGCCAATGCAGCTCTTGTCGTCTTTCAAGCCTTGGGCAACTTCGATCAAGCGAATGCTAGACCCTCCGAAGCCAGGGGAAAGAAGAAAATGAGCTAACATACACAAGCAGAGGGCATCCTGCAGAAAACTTTGCCAAAGACGGTCGCCACGGTTGCCGGCGTCAGAAAATCGATGAATGAGATTGGGAATGTCAAGTTCTCCGTTGTGAACTAAACATCGGGCATCGTGTAAAGTGAACACACACATCTGTCCTAAAGCTTGGATGTGGCCAAAATGAGACTGGGGCAAGATCTCCTCATCACGCCGGGATTCCATCAAAGCTTGGAATTCTTCGATTGTGGGACATATCTCTTGTCCCCCAAAGCTAAAAACATGCATAACCGGGTTCCAACATCTAGCCGCGGTGTGAAGGAACGGAAAACACAGCGGAGTACGACTTAGCGGAAATAGTGCATTTATCCCGAAACCCCGAAAATTCAGCTTTTCCGAGCCATCTAAAGTTGCAATCCAAGATGAGAGTTTTTCGGTGAAGAATGGCTCCATTTGAAGCAAAAACAGAGCTGGAATGAAGAAACTACGAAGTCCTAACTTTTGTAGAAGATAAGGCACTGAGTGAAAGACAGGTGGCAGCAATCTAGAGACTCCCTGCATCACTGGCCGATCGACTAGTTAAGGTAGCCGACCGGCCACTTTAGTGGCCGACAGTCACCACCAAGTGGCCGATAGACACTGTTTGTCTCCAACAGAATTGCCTTGGTCTCTTTGTATGTTGAGAATGTTGAAAACTTGTGTTTTGTTCTACTCTGGATGCATTCTGCTGGGGTCTTGTTGAGTCGTTCTCAAGTTTGTCACAATTTGTTTATCGAGTTGTTTTGTTGTTGCTAATCGAGTTATATTTGTTTCATTTATCGAGTTGTTATTTGCTGAATTGTTGCATTGTCCGTTGAATTGCCTTATATTGTTTGTTATGTCTTGGTCGGTTCACTACCTGACTAAGCAATTGTCATGACAATGTACAATATTCAATTTCCATCAAATCTTGTTTTTGTGTAAAATGTCGCAATGCAATGCTCAGAATGCAAAATGCAACACGTTTTCATCAAGAAAGCCATTTTCATTCCAATCATGTTTTTTTTACAAAGTGTACAAGTTTTAAAGAAAATAAAACTGCCAAGGCTGTACAATGTGCTAACACTACTAGTAAAATGAAACAAAGGAAAAACATCTGAATCGGTGCCAACCACCTCAGGATCGAGAGGCCCTCTTCATCCTCTTCCTCGGCAGGGCGGACTCAGAGCTATCGCCATCGGTGCCACTGTCTGAATCTGAGCCGGAGCCTGAACCAGAGCTGCCTCCGCTCCCATCCTCGGAGCACTCCTTAGCATCGTCACCACCCTCAAAACCTGAGCTGGTGTCATCATCTCCACCCTCAGATGACTCTGACTGGGGACTCGCTGGCCCTTCATCCTCACTGGTCTCATCATCGTTATCGCACATGACAGGCTCCCGACGTCTCCCTCGGCCGTATGCCGGAATCTCTCTCCCTGTTGCTGGAGAAGGCTCTGATGGTCCTGTCTGTAGAGGTGTGACCTGAAAAGGCTGTTTGAATATATTAGCCATAGTATGAGTATCAGATGTAAGTATGGTTTGCAGGGTGAGTACATGCATAAGTCAGATACGGTATGTGAATGCAATGTGTCAGATGTGATCTATACATGTAGTGTACCAGTGTAGTGTGGAAAAATGTTCAGTTAAGATGTCAGTGTCAGTATATCAGCAGAAATATGATAACCGAAATACAAGAAAATTGAAAAATTACCTAAATGCCGTGGGAGCTAAGCATCGTCTCTCTCCTCAAGATCATGCCCTCGAATGAGGCCAATACCTCGAGTGACCCCTCGACGTATCCGGCGGAGGGCTACAAATGCAAGTTGAAATGATTAGTGAATGAATGAATGCCTGAGTATCTAAGCAATAAATGAAAGCTGAAATGCATACCGATGGTGAATTGGGTGTCCTGACATATCTGTGACCAGGAAACAGAGGCTCAGGCGGGATCTAATAAGGCTCTCCAGAGTACTGCCAACCCATCAGCTCGGTCAGAAGATCTGGCCATCCAAAACTCTGCCTAATAGGGGGTATCCCTCTAGCCCCGCCCCTCGGTGCTCGGGTCCTACTCTTCGAAGGGGCATCTACTGCTCGGGCCCAGCTCGATGAAGGGATATCAGCTGCCCTCCCCATGTGAGCACGAACACCTACCAACAGAGGCATGAGGTACATTTGGAGATAAGTCGTATAGTCCTCCTCCCCAATGAAGAGGTCTACATCTCCACCCCGCATGAAGTCAGTGATCTCTTGAGGGGAGAGACTTTCTGTGGCTCATATAGAAGGTGGAGGCGGTAAGTGAACTGACTGTAATGGCAGACCCAACGTCTGGCACATGAAACGCTCGCCTAGGAACTAGGCTCGGCCTACTGGTCCCTCAAGCATGAGCCGATACCGGGAAGCGCCCCAAGCTCCGGCAAGCTGGAATCTGGCACCCTCTAGCATCGTCGCCCAGGGCTGCCATGTGATCTGCAGACAGCAAGTGCATATATTGTTAAATTACCATTAGATATGTAAAATGAATTGAAGCGAAAAGTAGAAAGAACTGTGAGTTTTGAGTTACCTCTACTGCCCTCACTGTGTCGAAATACCGACGAAGGAATGAGAGGGTCTCCCGGGTCCTCGGCTGGCATTGACCGTCGTATCGATGCGAGTATGGCACCTCAAAAGGCATCTCGACCTCCGACTCAGGAGCAAGCGTCAGGAAATAGGCGTATACCCATAGCTATGAAAAGCAAGAGGGCGGCAGTGAGAATACAGATAAGCACAGATAATGTGGAAAACAGAGTATGTGTGCAATGTCCAGAAAATGCAGAATGCAAAAAAATACAGAATACAGAAAACACAAAAAGCAAAGTGTGCAGTACAATGTATAGAAAGTACAAGTGCAAAGTAGAGATTAGACTTTGTGTGTGCAGTGTGCAGTGTACAGAAAGTGAAAAGCAGAAAGCATGGCAGAAAATGTAAAGCAGAAAAGTAAAGCATACCTTTCAGGCTCTCCAATAGCCGCCAACTCTATTCCCGCTCCCGCGGGAGGTTGAGCTCACGTAGCAGTATAGGGTAGCGAGGCCGGCGCCACCCCAATCATAATGCCGAACCTGAGATAGGTCCACTAAGGCACTCGAAAGATTTAGCTCAACTGTGTTCGCCCTGTCGGCAAACAAGGTAGTGCCGAAGAGGAACATCAGGAAACCTCGAGCATACTATTCAGTCCCCTCTACAGTCGCCGGGTCTGTCCCTCTGTAGTGGACTGCATACCAGGTGTATCAGACCATCCCTGATCGGAAGATGGGCAGATGTGCTCCCAGCAAATACGTCCAAGTAGCCTCCCACTCACCCATATCAGAGTCGTATGGGATCGGCCGGCCTCCCACCCCAAGGCCCATCAACATGGTGAAATCATATGGGGTCATCGTCATATCCCTGGTGGTAGAGAAATGGAAAGAGTTGGTGGTGTCCCACCATCTCTCTACCAGTGCACCTAAGAGGGTCCTGCTCGCCATGAGGTGCAACAGCCCCATACAAAACAAACCGAACCCCGCTTCATTGATGATCTGTTAGACACCGTCGACAAGGTCCATGTACCACTCCCTCGCTGCGGTGGACCGATATCCGCGAGTAAAACGGGAGTCTACCTGTGTTCAGAATGAACAAAAGAAATACAGTGTGTGAATGTGTTTAGAATGTGCAGAAATACAATGTGTGAGTGTGTTCAGAATGAGCAGAAGGAATATAGTGTGTGAGTGCGTCCAGAATGAGCAGATGAAATACAGTGCAAAAGTGCGAGCTATGCAAGAAATGTAAAGTACGTCGCAGAAATGTAAGAATGTAGTACATACCTCGGAGGCACCATGGGACAGATGAGACTCTCTCGTAGCAGGAGATCTGCTAGTGCGCGTCGTGCAAACCTGCTGAAGTGATGGACTGTATTGGGTGCTAATACATGCGCCTCGGGGCGGTACCTCTCCGAATCGGAAGTTTGCACTCTAGGTGGCAACAGTATGTACTCAGGCTCTCCCTCCATTCCCAGAGAACCCCTGCCATGTGGAACGTCGTCTGCCATCTGGAAAGAAGGTGAGAAAGTAGGCAAAAATGAGCAAAATGGGTGGAAAATGCCAAAAGTCAACGAAACTCAACTCTTAGAGAGAGAAAATGGGAGAAAAAGTCAAAGCCTGGGACAAGGTATCAAACTCAAGACAAACTTGAGGGAAACAAACCTCAAGCAGTAAGAGTGGAGAAAAAAGCTCCGAAAACAAATTTTGATCGGTTCAAAACAGAGGAAATTGAAAAGTTTTAGTGAATCAACTTCGTGAGGGTCGTCGAAAAATGCGTGTAAAGCACGGATCTAAGAGGAAAAAGTGTCTAGGGATGAAGAAGAGACAATTTCAGTACTGTGGGTGTGAGGAAATGAGATTTGGGAATGTTTTTTTAAAGATCTCCATGCAAAAAGACCGAAATAGCCCAGAATTACCACAACTGGCCGACCGGCCACTTAGGTGGCCGACAGAATTTTCAAGTGGCCGACATGGCTTCAGGGTGGCCGGCAGGTGTTCAGTGTTCTCCCTATGTGTTTTTATGCTATTTTGTGTCCTTGTCTCTCGAGAAAGTGCAAGAAAGGTTCACTTTTCAGCTCAAAGTGTCTCTGTGGAAGTTTCAACTCATGTCTTCGATGTATGACTCATCGTTAGCCGGTATGAATGAGGTGTATTCTTTTGAAATACATTGTAACTCCTCTGAGAGGTAAATCGTAGGTTACAACTGAATCAGTCTTGTTAAGACGCGCATTTCTTTATTCAGTGTTTTGCATCGATCATGCTATTGATGTTGCATTGAATGTGCATTGATTATTGTGCACAGAATGTGTATGCTGCGTTGCATTGCACTACACATGTTCTTATGTTTGCACAGAATATGCATGTCGCGTTGTATTGCATTGTGCATGCCCTCACATTCGCATAGAAAACGTTCGTACTTGTTGCATTGAACATGCATTTGGGGTTGCGTAGAACATGCTCCATGTTTCGTTGCATAGAATATGCTTCTATTTTGTTCCTCGCATGATGTGCAGGGAGCATGCCTCTCTAAGGGTTGTGTCACAGTTTTTCGTCTTGCATAGAACATGCATTCCTATTGTATTGTACTTGTCAAAGTTTCTTTCTTGCGCAGACACGATATTGTATGTACGGTTCATTTAGAGGAACTCCAGGTAAGATCATTCCTGTCCTTGGAACCCTCTTTTTGGTTAGAAATACTCGGGTACACCCGATGTTTATACCACTCCTTGTTTTGGTTAGAAACATTGGGACGTATGCCCGATGTTCATACCACTCCCTGGTTAGAAGCGTTTAGGACGTGTGTCCAACGCTTATACCACCTTGCTTTGGTTAGAAACATTGGGTCGGGTGCCTGATGTTTATACCTTCCTTTGGTTAGAAACATTGGGTCGTGTGCCCGATGTTTACCCCTTCCTTTGGTTAGTAGCGTTGGGTTGTGTGCTTGATGTTTATACCACTCCTTGCTTTGGTTAGAAACATTGGGACGTGTGCCCGATGTTTATACTACTTCCTTTGGTTAGAAGTGTTTGGAACGTATTCCGACACTTATACTGCCGCTTTGGTTAGAAACATTGGGTTGTGTGCCTGATGTTTATACCACTCCACCTTTTTGGTTAGAAGCATTGGGTTGTGTGCCCGATGTTTATACCTTGCTTTGGTTAGAAACATTGGGACGTGTGCTCGATGTTTATACCACTTCCTTCGGTTAGAAGCGTTTAGAACGTATTTTGACGCTTATACTGCCTCTTTGGTTAGAAACATTAGAAAGTGCTCTGATGTTTATACCACCCTCCGGTGTTTGCACCGCTCTCCTTTCCCTCTCGCGCGCGTCACGTTAGGACGCTTTGGTTAAATGCATCTGGACGGATTCGAATACTTATACCACTCTTTGCTTTCAAGGCATAATGGTTGGATGTGTTTCACTTGTTATCACCACTTCTTTCCTTGCGTGTGCTATGCGTTGGGATCTTGTTTGCCACCTTGGCTGCGCCCGACGATTATAGTTCTTTACCTTTCCTGCGTGAGGCACAGTTAAGATTGCATAATTTTCTTGCATCCTTTCTGCGTGGAATGAGGTTTGGTTCATGTTAATTTGCTTATATACGAGTTTGCTGTAGCGTTTCTTTGCATAACATTTGCATCTAGATGTTTCGTTACAGTCTCATTGCATGATAATAAGTTATGTTCTGCATCGTGCATATCATTTGTATCTTGCCCTAGAACTACGCTGGTTTGATTCCTTGCAAAGGGATACGTAGGCAGCCTGCGGGCGCAACTGTTCTTTGTTTTGTTTGCTTGTTTGTTTGAGTCTTCGGCCTGGTCAAAAATGGGTCGTCTCTAGGCTTTGACATTTACTCCTGTCATTTCATGACTTCCGAGTTCTGTCATAGAGGGATAACTGTAGACACCCCATTTTTGACTGACCTCAAGACTTAGACGTCATCGTTTGTGCGGTCGATGATTGTGCTTGTTTGTGCTCGTTTTGAGTGCCTGAAGTTCTTAGAGGAATGCCTTGTCTTTAAGCCTCTAAACCCTCTTTGTTTTGTGCTTGTTTTTGGACCAAACCTTGGTGCCTCTTGCCTGGACGGGGGAAGGGCCTTGTCGGCCACTTTTCCCCCTTGTCGGCCTCTTGAAGTGGTCGGTCGGCTAGGTGAGGTGGCCGGCCAGCCACCTAAAGTTGCCGACGGCCATTTTTCTCCTTTTTTTAGATATTTTCTTTGCCAGCTGTGCCAGCTGTTGATCACTTAATGCCATCTCCATACACGTGTATGGAGGGATGAATGCAAGCCTTTGACTTGGATTTCTATATAATGGGGGTCTCTTCCCCATTTGAGGAGGTTGGATATTTTGTGAGCAAATTTCCTCTCTCTCTCTCTCTCTCTCTAGAATCCTTTCTCTCTCTCTCTCTCCCTATTTTGTGCTTGAAAGTGAGAATTCTCTACACTTTTGCACTAAGACCCTTGACCAAACATCTTCATCTTGAGTTGAGGTTCTTTAAGGCTTGGTTTGAGCTTCTAAGGGTGGTTTGAGCTGGAATTTGGACCTGTTTAGTGCTGTGCTTCAAAGGTATAAGGCTTACCTCATTTAAGCTTTGTTTTAGTTGCTTGCTTGGGTATTTTTTTACACTGTTTTGACCTGGTTTTTCAACCATAAAAAACTCTATTTTTAAGGTTTCAAAATGGTAGTTTGAGTCTTATTGAGTTAGAGGGTTGTCTCCTCTTTTTGCTCTTTGGCTTGTGAAGCCTTTTGTGCCATTTCTTACCACCTTTAAATCAAAATTTTTGGGCCTTTAAACCACTGAAATTCAAAATTATTTCAGTGGTAAAAAGTATGTTTTGAAGTCCAAAAATGGAGGGGTTAGCCTCCCCTCCTTGTGTCTCTCTTGCATGCCTAGTTCGTACTACATATTAGCTTGATTTTGTAGCTTGTGATAGCTTAATCTTAGCATGTTTTAGCCCCTGTTTTTGCATATTTCAACTTTGTTTTGGGTTGGTTAGAGCATTTGTTGCTTGCTTTTTGTACTTGTAGTGCAATTGTGCTTACTAGTCTAGCATGCTTAATGGTTTAGCCTATTTTTGTAGCTTGTGTTAGCTTAACCTCAAGTTGTTTGAGCCACTATTTTGGCCTACATTAACTCTATTTTGGGTTGGTTAAGTCCTTCGAGGCATTTGTTGTATGGCTATAGTGTAATGGTCTTCACTAGCTCATTGTTTTGAGGCTTTAAGCATGAAGTGTTTGAGTGGCTTGCATGTTGTAGCATCATTTTTCATGTGATTTCAGTGCATATAGCTCTGTCACACTCTCACTTATTACACTCTTTCATTGCTTTTGAGAGTTATGTTTTGAGTCTTGTTTGCAAGCTAACATGTGAGCATGGTTTTCTAGTCTTTCATGTTTCAATCTCAGCATGTTTTAGCCACTACTTTGGCTAGTTTTAGCTCTGTTTTGAGCTGGTTTGGTCAGTTGAGCTTGGTATTGCATGCCTCTAGTGTAGTGCTCTTCACTAGTTTAGTGTTTTTGGCTTTTGAACACGTCTTGAATGTGTTGCTTGCATGATTTAGTGTCTTTTTGCATGCCATATCAGCACTGAAATGTCTGCAACCTCCATCTATTCTTCACTTTTCAATTTATTTTGAAAGTCGACTTGAGCCCCTTGTTAGCTTGAGTGTGGAATTGAGGCTCTCAGGCGTAATGGTTTTAATCCTCCCTTGAGGGTTTCTACTAACCAACAGCATGAGGCCTCTTTCATGCTTAAGGCACTTGTGGCTTAGGACCTCTTTCCCATTAGAGGACTCTCACTTTGGACTTAACCGGTTAAAGAACTAATCAGTAATGTAAAATGTGTAAACAAAACATGACAAGTAAAACTTGAGCAAGTTAAGCATGTTGTGTTGCATTACGTGTGTTTGAATCGGATGTTAATCCAAACACAATAAATATGGGACATTTCATACTCAAAGTGATGAAACGTGTCACGTTTCTTGGTCGCCATCACCCTTGATAGTGCATGATAGGGTGGTGGTCCTTTGAGTCTTATTTGTGCATTCATTAAGCTTGTACAAGCTTGACTCTTTGGCCATCATGCATTGAAAATGCTGGATTAGTGGCTTGAGAGCCAAGTGCTACACTCCTTTGAGCTTGAGAAATGATAAGAAGGGTGGCAGTACACACATTTCTTGAAAAATGCATTTCCTTGCCTCTGCTGCTCTTTGTTGCAGCAAAAACAGAAGTTTGGAAAAAGGGGTGGCCGACCGGCCAGTTAAGGTGGCTGACAGCCACTTTTTGTGGCCGACTGGCCACCAGTCAATTTTTGTGCAAATGTGTTCCTGTGTTGGAGCAGAGGCATTCTGGAAGTTGGTACGATGTTTAGAGATCACAACAAGTGCAAACAGAGGCAACCAATGGCAAAGCGATGGATTTTTTGGAAGAAGCCAACCGAGCATGCATGCTTCCCTCGCCTCCGAGGCCATTTACTTGCTTTATTTAAATTGCTGTAGTTAGTTAGCGTGGCTAATTGTTCAATTCAAGTGTTGAAATTAATAAGTTTAATTTGGTTTGTAATATTTTCGCTAGCTTAGAATAGTTAGTTAATTTATTTCAATTGTTGTACTTAATTAGCTAGAATAGTTAATTGGTTCGTTTTGTAATAATTAGCTTAGCTTAGTGTAGCTTAGCTTATTCATTCGAACCCTCATTCGGGAGGGTGCAATGTTGTAATAAGTGTGCGTGTGTGTGTGCATGTCTTCCAACCCCATGTCTTTCTCCCTTTTATTTATCCGCTTTCGATGGTTAGATTAGGGTCATGTTTTGATTAGCATACCTTATGCTCGCATGTTTGCATCATTCATTTGTCTTGCATGCATCGAGGCTCGGCGTATCATTCAAACTGCATTACAATTTCAATGCTTATTTGAATACGTATTTCAACGCATGTTATCAAATTGTTGCATTCATATGCCATCTTAGGTAGCCGAGCCTATTTAGTTGCATTATTGCATGTGTTACATTAGGCATCTTAACATAGCTAGGATCATGCATTGTTTCTAACTAGCTTTTGTTTTAGCTTGGAGTACATTGTAAGTTTTACGCTTTAGCATGCTTGCATGAGTGTGAGTATTTCCATGTTTCACATGCTTGCTATTAGGCTATGTGCTTAAATGATTAACTGCATGAATGCCTGTGGATGAAGGCTTTGTTGCTTGAATTGGAGCAATTCAATGAATAAGAGTTTTAAGCCCACTTTGCGAAGTGGCAAAATCACGTTTTAAGCCCATCATGTTTGATGGCAAATCCGCGTTTTAGCCCACTTGAGGGTGGCAAATTCAAATCATTTTCAAAAAGAAACATGAGCTGATTTGTTCCAATTCTTGCGATTTTAGTCTATACTTGCTTGCGTGCACGTCACATAGTAATGTTAGCTAATAATCAGAATAAGAACACATGAGGTTTATAAAATAACATATCATGATTAGTAGAGGCTGATCTTTTGATCGGGCGAGCAGGGGTGCTCATTTCAAGACCTTCCCCTCTCGTACTGAAGTTCCCGAGCCGAGGCAACTTTGGTGATGGCAGACACGTGGCCTTTGGCACGCGTCAGGGTTTACTAAATTTCTCAAAATAAAATATTTAGGTGGCGACTCTGTATTCTGGCAAAGCAATATAGTTTTGGCATCATTTGATTTAAAATCGATTTTCCAAAATGATTTGTCGGATTGGACTCCTTGGTGTTTATCAGTCTCACATTGCACTTTGTGAGATTAGATTTAGAATCGTGACAGGAGTCTAAACTGTAGGACCAATTCGAGCTCTCCGAAAGGGGGGCGCGAAAAAGTCGAGTCTACAGTTTCTGGCGACTCTGCTGGGGATTTAGAGAACTTGACTCGAACTCATGATATGTTGTTTTATCTACATTTATGTGTTTATTTGTATTGCATTTGCATCTGTGCGCCTAAGTCACAGTGTTTGCCATTTGCAATTCCTGAGCATTTTGTCGGAGGCTTGCTTGGAAAAGCTTGCCATAAAGCTGACTGATTACGGGCTCTGCCACGATGGGAACACAAACTTTGGATCTGGACTGCCACTGTACCGTTTGATCCTTCTTTCACTTCTCGGTGTTAGGAGTGAGAGGTATATTAGGTGGTCTTGCTGAGGCACCCTTTTTGACCAGTTGACCTAGTTGCATATCGGAAGCCTTAGAGACTGTTCCAAACTAGGACAGGTTACTCACCCGAATGCAGGATTGTATGAAACCGCATGTGTGCGTAGTGAACCCCTAGCTCCTAACGAAACTAGGATAGGGAAACCCTACCCCACTATAGGGGTGTTTTGTCTCTCACTTGCTTGATATGTGCTTTTAGAGTATGACTCTACAGGAATGTATGTATCGGTTACAGGTCTGGGTATCAGTTTGAGGGTATCAGTTTTTAGGCAAAAATTTTGGGCAGAAATCAGTGTTTGAGTACAGATTGTCCAGCTTATGATTTCAACTGTGTGTTGTCCTTGTCCAAGCCGAGATGCTGTGTGTTTACTGATTGTTGTTTCTTTTTTGCTTTATTTTCTTTTTGCAAGGTAGTATTTCACAATTGCTTCCGACGAGGCAGTTTCCCCCCGAGCACTCTAGGCCAGAGTCAAGAGGATTTACTGATCTGAGGATCTTATCGGAGGACAACCAGTGTTTACTTTGCTACCCCTGGTTACGAGACGGAGGACAGTCAGGCATAATCACCGGTTCAACAGTCGCCAATTCAATGGTCACTATCTACGTCACCTGTGCGTAATTGGGCCCAGTTTTCTGCTTCCACCTCAGAAAGAGAGTATACACCGGTTCTGATAGATTAGCAGCCCTCAGACAGTATGGAGGATATGATGCGGCAACTTCAACAGACCATTGAGGCCATACAGCGGGACGCTGCTCGCCAAGCGAAAGTTATCACTCGCCAAACAGAGGTTGCAGTCCAGCAGGCTGAACTGATTGCTAGGCTTCAACAGCAACAACAACAACAACCACAGCAGGCAACAGCTTCTGTATCCCACCCACCTCCTGTAGATATTCCAGTACCTAGAGCTCCTGCTCCCACAGCCAATGTCTAGAAAAATGCAGACATCCCGGTGGATCCGATTCCACCCCAAACTTCCAAAGCACCGGCCTACCCAGCAGAGGCCCCTTTTGAGTTTGAGGTCGACCCTACCGCTCTTAAAGTGAGCAAGCTTAAGAAGCTTTTCAAACGAGCTCAAGGCATCAACTCGATCCCAGATATAGAGAACGACTACACAGATTCGGCGGTGACATTGCCGGATAGATTTAAAATGCTGCACATAGACTGCTTCAACGGTTCGGGTGATCCCATGGTTTAGTTGCGACTATTTTCAAATATTCCGCGGCCGATTGGCCTGACTAGATTGCAGAAGCTATTCGTCTTTGGTCGGACCCTGTCGGGTATTGCGGCTATTTGGTATGCTAAACTGGAAGATTCTGTGAAGAGGAGCTGGGAAGTGATGACCGAGGCCTTTGTCGCACAATATTCTTATAATACTGAAATCAAGCTCACAACTCGTGATCTCGAGGCAACTCAGCAAGAGCCGATTGAGGGCTTCTCCGACTTCATCACTCGGTGGAGGGCCAAGGCCTCCATGATGACCACCAGGCCAGTTGAGAAGGACTAGATAAGAATGGTCGCTCGTAATCTGCAACCGAAGCTGTTGCAAAAGATGAATGTCTTACGCTCCCTAGATTTGCTAACCTTCATGAGATAGAGGTACAGATAGAGGATGCAATGAAACAGGATCTGATCGACCATGAAAAAGAGCAGCCCAAGAGGGCTTTTACACGCAGTTCAAATGCGGCTATGAGTAACAACGCAGCTGTGAGGACATCTGATGTTGGTATGGTCACCACCACACCGAAAACAGCCACCCCCTTTACTGGTACATCCGGAACCACCTCACAACTTGTAAAGTACCCACCTCGTGGCCAGAGGGTTTTCACCCCACTCTACATGTCTCTATTCAAAGCCTTGGGGGTCCTAATCAGAAAAGGGCGTCTAAAGCCCCCAGAGCCACACTCGTTGCCTAATCCCCTCCCTCCTACACACAACCCGGCCAAGTATTGCACCTTTCATCAGCAGCATGGTCATGATACCGACCTATGCTTTAGACTCTGTCATAAGATTCAGGATCTCAATGACAACAAAGTGATAGCACCTCCTGAGAAGCCTAACGTCACTACAAATCCTCTCCTACCACATAACCAATCCCCACCACCCAAGCAAACAAACCTTATCCAAACAATGGCCGTCCCATACGACCGCAACATATACATCACTCCCTCCCACCTCTCTAAGTCGGCACTGTTCATCCCAGAAAGCACAGACTTGTGCATGGTGAGTGCGTCCATATCCCAACCCGAACTTGTGGTGGTGGCAGTGGTAGAAGAATGTATGCCAGACAGCTCCATGAGCTTAACTGAAGAAGAGTACAACCCTTGCTGTTACATTGTGCCAACTAGCTAAGCCAGACCAAGGGTGGAATTGCTGAAGGGAATGGAGGTTAATGTAGTCCGGGAGGACGGGCCAAGGCAGGGGCTAGATGACTTAGCTGAGCTTGAAGAGGACATCAGTAATCTGCAGTTCTTTTCAAACCTGGTTGTATCTCAAGCAAAAGGAGATTGGAAGGTTAAAGAAGAAAGGATGAAAATCTATCATCAAACCTTGGATGTTCTGATTCCTCGGTTTGAAAAGCTGAACTTCGCCTATCTGTTAAGAGAGAACAGACGGTTCGCCGATTCTTTAACGACTCTATCTTCCATGATAGACATTCCTTTCAGAGTTCGGATGCGTCCAATAATTATTGAACAGAAATTTGTGCCGGCCTACGAGCTGATTGTCGCCATAGATGAGGTACAAGATCGGAACCCCAGGTATCATGACATCTGGAACTTCTTGGAAAAGGAGGCTTATCCACCGGGCGCAAATGCCAAAGATAAGAGGGCAACACGAAGAATTGCTGCTGAGTTCATCATTTGCGGAGGGAAATTGTACAAATAGGGCCATCTTGGGATGCGTAAACTGTGTGTTAATGCTGAAGAGTCGAAGCGCCTGATAGAGGCCATCCATGGAGGAGAGTGCGGAGTGCACATGAGCGGGGTGATCCTAGCTCGGAAGATTCTTAGACAGGGTTACTATTGGTCAACCATGGAGGAGGATTGTATTGGCTTTGTTCGGTGATGCCACAATGCCAAATCCATGCAAATCGCATGAACATTCTGCCGTCAAAGTTGTACAACATGACTTCACCGTGGCCATTTTCAATCTGGGGGATTGATATGATTGGGGCAGTTACTCCAAAGGGGTCGAACGGGCATGAGTACATCCTGGTGGCGATAGACTACTTTACAAAGTGGGTTGAGGCCCAATCCTATGCAGTGTTGAAGGCATCACATGTAGCTAAGTTCATCAGGAATAACATTATCTGCTGGTATGAGGTCCTGAATGAAATCATCTTGGATAATGGTTCCCACTTCAAGAAGGAGGTAATCGACTTGTTGGAGAAGTACAACGTCCACATATAGGCCACAAACCAACAGAGCAGTTGAGGCCGCCAACAAGAACATCAAGCACATTTTGTAGAAGATGGTGGAAACCTACAAGGACTGGCCAGATAAACTGCCATTTGCTCTTTGGGGCTACCGGACATCAATTCAAACTTCTACTGGGGCAACTCCGTTTTCCTTGGTTTATGGGATAGAGGTTGTTCTGCCGATCGACGTTGAGGTTCTGTCATTGCGAATAATGGCTGAGTGCCAGAAAGCTAAGGCAGATTGGCAACAGAGCAGGTTTGAAGAACTCATGCTGTTCGACGAGAGAAGACTGAAAGCACTGTACCACATTTAAGGTTATCAACGCAGGATTGCCAGGACTTTCAACAAGAAGGTTAAGTCCATGAATCTGAAAGAAGGAGATTTGGTGCTCAAAGACAACCGAGCTCCCATCCACGACCCTAGGGGCAAGTTCAGACCTAATTGGATTGGTCCCTACATCATCAAGTCAATTTGGTCTGGTGGAGCTGTCGTTCTTATGGACCTAGATGGCCTAAAGCTCTCCCAGCCTATCAACATGGACAAGTTGAAGAAATACTATCCATGAGTGCCTTGCTAGGCCGAAAACTCGAAAGGGCGACCTAGGCAAAAGTTAGAGCACAAAAAATTTGGAAAGAGAAAAACTGAGCTCGCAAGGTTGAAAACCCAGAAAGGGCGGCCTTGGCAAAAGTTAGAGTGCCAAAGGAAAGTGTTAATACACGAGTCAACCTGAACCGAACTACGTAAGGCTTGATTCCCATCTTCGGTATACATAGGCAACTTCATTCTGAAGTCCAGCCACAAACACTTCCAAATCAACTGTGTCCATGTGATTTGTCTTGGCCATCTTTGTTTTTTTCTACATCCAAGAGTTCAGTTGTGATCTCCAGTGCAGTGCTATTCAGACAAGGGGCAACTTTCCAGTGGTTGGATCTGGGGTTGTGCATCTCAGTGATAGATCTCGGGCGTGTCCACTTGTGGTCCATATCAAAAATGGTTTTGAAAAGTTTTAGTAAAAGTTGATTTTGTTCAAATTAATCTTTTTACAACTTAGACCATTTTTGGACCAAAATGGAAAATTTTTAGTACCCACAACCTTCAATTTCATTGATTTCATTACAGAGCTCTCTGACTCTCGATACAAATTGAAGTTGCTTTTTTATTACATTCAAAAAGAAAACTTGAAAGTACAGATTAAAGCAATAAA
Source organism: Camellia granthamiana (assembly GCA_036172215.1). Taxonomy (NCBI): domain Eukaryota; kingdom Viridiplantae; phylum Streptophyta; class Magnoliopsida; order Ericales; family Theaceae; genus Camellia; species Camellia granthamiana. The sequence continues at coordinate 89,119 of JAXFYN010000533.1, forward strand.
CTAGGGGCATGGTTAAGTCAGGTGTTCCTGCGCCCCCTCCCAGAGCTTGTAGAAGCTTCAGATGCCAAAGTGGGCCCAGTCTGTGCCTCATCTTCAAGCCACGCTGTGCATTCGCCAGAAAGAGCACAACTGAAAGTGGGAGCGGGGGCCAGAAGCTCTCTCGTCCTCCATGCTGTGGTATATCGGGCTAGATGTGAGCCTTTGATCAGAAATGCAGCAGGGTATTCTATCTCCTCTTCCGGGCAAGTCTGGTCGTGGCTGAACTGATGCCTGAACCGAAATGGAAAGTAAAAGACGTAGTGCGTCAGGCCAATCAACTGAATGCCAGGCTGCTGGGACATGCTGTAGCCCATCTCCGGCAGATCAAGCTAGGGACAACCCCAGGCGATGTCAACAGCAGATCGAGTGCACATCCATTTGCACCACCATCCCTCATCTGGGCATCAACTAGCCATTGGCGAAAGAAA